>JAHHZJ010002299.1:0-56806 GCA_021437245.1 Aegilops speltoides
TAGTGCCCGATTTAAATGAACCTAGGAACTTCTTGAACTTAGGATAGTTCAGACCCATTTAAACTGAATATTAGTGCAGCATTTCACTCCTCCTTCTTCAGCATCTTCAGCGGTGCGGCGGCGCACCGCATCCTTCGCCGCCCTCTTCTTCTTGCCCGACGCTTGGCTCCAAAGACATCTTCTGGCTGCCATCTTCTTCTTGCTTCACGACGACGCCGTCGGGAGATCGGCGACCTCCGCAGCGCATCCACGTTGATTGGGCGGTTCCTATCCCTCCACGGCGTCGAGGACGGAGCCAGCATCTGCAGTTCAGGCTCGCTGTCGCCGGAGAGGACGACTACCTCATCCACCTCGTCGCCGATGGCTCGTCCTTTGGACTCGTCGTCGAAGACTCGCCGTCGAGTCGTCGAGGCCTAAGGACCCATGGATTGCGCCTCCCAAGATGGCGTTGTTGATTGGGGCTGGGAGAGCGAGGACGCCGTCGGTGACGTCGTCCCTGGGCGGCGGCGGCGTGGTGGATGAGCGGTACATCCACCATCTGGCGCGCGCGAGGTCGGGGCGCTGCACCTCGCGACGCCCACAAAGAGAATGGTCGGCGGCGGGATGGTGCGACCGGCAGGGAAGTGAAGGAAATATGCCCTAGAGGCAATAATAAAGTTATTATTTATTTCCTTATTTCATGATAAATGTTTATCATTCATGCTAGAATTGTATTAACCGGAAACATGATACATGTGTGAATGCATAGACAAAACAACATGTCACTAGTATGCCTCTACTAGACTAGCTTGTTAATCAAAGATGGTTATGTTTCCTAACCATGAACAAAGGAGTTGTTATTTGATTAACAAGGTCACATCATTAGTAGAATGATCTGATTGACATGACCCATTCCACTAGCTTAGCACACGATCGTTTAGTATGTTGCTACTGCTTTTATCCATGACATATACATGTTCCTGAAACTATGAGATTATGCAACTCCCGTTTACCGGAGGAACACTTTGGGTGCTACCAAACGTCACAACGTAACTGGGTGATTATAAAGGAGTACTACAGGTGTCTCCAAAGGTAGATGTTGGGTTGGCGTATTTCGAGATTAGGTTTTGTCACTCCGATTGTCGGAGAGGTATCTCTGGGCCCTCTCGGTAATGCACATCACTTAAGCCTTGCAAGCACTACAACTAATGAGTTAGTTGTGAGATGGTGTATTACGGAACGAGTAAAGAGACTTGCCGGTAACGAGATTGAACTAGGTATTGGATACCGACGATCGAATCTCGGACAAGTAACATACCGATGACAAAGGGAACAACGTATGTTGTTATGCGGTCTGACCAATAAAGATCTTCGTAGAATATGTAGGAACCAATATGGGCATCCAGGTCCCGCTATTGGTTATTGACCGTGAATAGTTCTAGGTCATGTCTACATTGTTCTCGAACCGTAGGGTCCGCACGCTTAAGGTTTCGATGATGAGTTATTATGAGTTTATGTATTTTGATGTACCGAAGAAGTTGAGTCCCGGATGTGATCACGGACATGACGAGGAGTCTCGGAATGGTCGAGACATAAAGATTGATATATTGGAAGCCTATGTTTGGAGTTGGAATGGTTCCGCAAAACGGAATTTCTGGGAAACCGGAGGTTACGGAACCCCGGAGGTAAATGGGCCTCGGTGGGCCTCGAGGGAGAAGAGGAGGGCGGCCAGGAGGTGGCGCGCCTCTCCCCCAGTCGAATAGGACAAGGAGGGGGGGGCGGCGCCTCTCCTCTTCCCTCCCCAAACCTAATCCAACTAGGAAGGGGGAGTCCTACTCTCGGTAGGAGTAGGACTCCTCCGCAGCTTCTAGCTAGGCGGCCGGCCTTCCCCTCCCTCCTTTATATACGGGGGCAGGGGGGCACCCTAGGACACACAAGTTTGATCTTTGGATCGTTCCTTAGCCGTGTGCGGTGCCCCCCTCCACCATATTCCACCTCAGTTATACCGTCGCGAAGCTTAGGCGAAGCCCTGCGCCGGTCATCAAGATCGTCACCACGCCGTCGTGCTGACGGAACTCTCCCTCGACACTCGGCTGGATCGGAGTACGAGGGACGTCATCGAGCTGTACGTGTGTCAAGAACTCGGGGGCGCCGGAGTAACGGCGCTGGGATCGGTCGGATCGCGAGGAGAACGTACGACTACTTCCTCTACGTTGTGATCGCTTCCGCTTCAGGTCTACAAGGGTATGTGGACAACACTCTCCCCTCTCGTTGCTATTCATCACCATGATCTTGCGTGTGCGTAGGAAATTTTTTGAAATTACTACGTTCCCCAACAGTGGCATCCGAGCCTAGGTTTTTCTATGGTTTGATGTTTTGCACGAGTAGAACACAAGTGAGTTGTGGGCGATACAAGTCATACTACCTACCAGCATGTCATACTTTGGTTCAGCGGTATTGTGAGATGAAGCGGCCCAGACCGACATTACGCGTACGCTTACGCGAGACTGGTTTCACCGCTACGAGCACTCGTTGCTTAAAGGTGACTGGTGGGTGCCTGTCTCTCTCACTTTAGTTGAACCGAGTGTGGCTACGCCCGGTCCTTGAGAAGGTTAAAACGGAGTCTATTTGACGAAGTATCGTTGTGGTTTAGCCAAGCGACGGGCTGCACAACACAGAGATGACATTATTCAGAGTCCAGTCAGACTGCAGGTTGTTTAGCCAAGCACAAGTATGACATTTGAAAAGAACAATAAAATGCTCAAGAATATCATCGTAGCTAGAGAGCAAGCATATACTCCATGAAAGTATCACCTTTTGTTCCTCTGCAACCACTTTGTAGCTGCTTTTACATAAACCTGCCAATTCTTTCTCAGTGATTCCATATCCATGCTACAAATTTGTGCAGCAAGGACGTCATTTGGTAGCAATAACAGATGAAAGAGAAAACCAATTGCACTAACTAGAAACAAGATCAAATTATCAAGTAATACCTCCACTACTTTAGTTCTTACGACATGCCTTCTGCTGGAACAAAAAAGACCACCCATTATGTTTAGGAATCTGAACTTACCTAAATTACAACTGTATGCCTATCTAAATCAGGGTTTTAGGGACTGTGCCACTTAGCGACGACTCGCCCAGGAGCTATGAAAAGCTACAGCGAGCTAAGCCCCATTTAGCGTTTTTGCTTAAATCATGAAAAAGATAGAAAAATAAACAGTCAATCAGGCATCATGTATGATATATCACATATACTTGACATAGAGATATTCAGAATCAAGCATCCTAATTCAATAACCAAGCCTTGCATCAATGCATCACGTATATAGATAACAAGAAGTAATAGTAAGGCAGAAAACTATGTAAGAGGCACTGATGTGTGGGACCGACAAGTAAGTTAACGGTCAAACAAACAGTTTGCTTACGTGGGCCCTAACTGTCATAATCGTGATCAACTGATAAGTACTCGGCGATTTGGATTTTTTTTGAAACAGCCAACCTCGGACTTGGTAGTTATCAGCGGCAAAAAAATTCGGTAGTTTTTTGAAAGCCTAGCCCGAATTGTAGTAGTTTTAAGATATTTACTCGGTTTTATCTTTACACAACTATATGCTAATCTTTGTTCTTGTTTTTTTAGTGTGTAACTACGTTTCTCCTTTCTTTCATTTCAAACTGAGTTAACTATTTCACAAATAACGAATTGATTTTTGGCTAGCACTTTAAATTCTTTTGTGCTATATTTCATTTCATTCCTCTATCATCTTTGTAGTGTTCATGACAATTATTATGTTGGCTAGATAACTGCCTGTGTCCTGCAACAGGGGATTAAAATACTAGTAGGCTGACGCCTCCTCTCCTCTCCTCAAAAAGGAGGATTTTTTTTGGTAAACCCTTATTTGGTAAGAATTCACTGGTTTACCAAAGAAAATACTATGTATAATTGGTAAGTCAATAAAAGGTGGAGCAGTTTGTGCGGTTTTCAGAAGAAAAAAAGCCGGTGAAAGAAATCAGAGATGGGATCGGAGGAAAAATAAATGAAAACGGCTATGCATGTACGTGGGGCACTCGATCGGCGATGGCATCCCGGCCGGCGCGACAGAGGGTCTGAGCCAGGATATACCTCGATCGTCTGCAGTGCAGTGCTGGCCCCGATCGAGCTCGGATTGTTTGATGCCGTACCCGTACATGCATGGTGCGTGCGAGCTTCCTCGATCGCCATTGCAGATCTCGGATTCGAATTCGGTTCAAATTCCCTTTGATCTACTCCTATATAATAATGACAGCACGTACCGGCTGGCTCCATATAATTTCGTAGATCCACGATTGAGGAGAGGAGAGGAGGCGTCAGCGTCGGCTCAACGATGGCCAAGCGTCGGCGTCGTGAGGGGTCGAGCGAGAAGCGCTGCGACTGCGGCCAGCGGCGGCGCAAGCACCTCTACCTCGTCTTGGACGACTGGGACAAAGGCTTCAGCCTCCACAAGCTCGACGCCCTCAGCTTCCTCCTGGACGACTCTGACGACTCGAACGACGGCGGCGGCGGGACCCTCAGGCGTCTCCCTGACCCTCCGGCGGTCCGTATCACCGAGGCGCGACACTCCCCTATGCTCTTCGCCGGCCTGGGCACCACCATCTTCGTCGCCAACAAGCAACAGCGCTCCCCGCAGGTCACCGGCGCCCTCATCTACGACACGGAGACGGCCGCCATGGCCATGGGCCCTGGCCTCCCGGAGAACCCCTGCTGCGTCTTAAATGCTGCCGCCGCGCGAAAGCAAGGACCACAAGGGACGAAAGCACAACGATGAGAAGTTGTACATGCTCGCAAAAGTAGACCACGGCGACAGATCAAATCACCCGAGCGGGCACCTGATGGGCGTGTCCGTGCACGCGCTGTCATGGGCGCGCTCCCCGGCCGCCGTCGCCGAGCCATGGCTCCCGAGCCACGAGTGGGCATGGGAGAGCGTCGGCGCGCCCATGGCGCCGTTCGACGGCAACGAGGAGACCGTCGTCTCCTACGCGGTGCACCCGGACGGGCGCACCATATTCTTCTCCACGAGAGGCAGGGGGTGGGTACCCGCGGGCACCTACTCCTTCGACACGGAGCGGCGCGAGTGGAGGTCGCACGGGGACTGGGTGCTGCCTTTCGACGGTCAGGGCTACTACGAAAGGGAGCTCGACGCCTGGTCGGGCTCCACGAGGACGGCTACATCTGCTGCTGCCAGGCGCGACAGTCACGCCGGAGCGGCGCCGGAGTGGAGGAAGACGGAGCGTAAGCTGTTTCGCGAGGGCGACCGGAGCGGCACTGGGAGCCACGCTCACCTACATGGGCAACAATGTCTTCTGCCTCGTGGAGAGCGTGGTGCAGGAGGGCGTGGAGCCCGGGCGCGCCTACGGCGCCGGCCGCGGCTGCGCGCTCCATGTCACCGTGTTGGGCCTCAAGTTCAGCCGCGACGGGGAGCTGCAGGCCACCGTCCGCCGTGTCACCAAATCGTACGCGGTCTGCAAGTATATCCCGGGCTTCACTCATGAAGCGTTCTGGATGTAGAAGAAGAGCTAGCTAGGTAGAAGATGGATAGTAAGAAGATGATAATCTTCCGCCAAGGGGAAGAAACGACCAACCTGCGATGTCGACCAACACGCGCGGCACTCACCGGCGACGACCAACCATGGAAAGTATTCTCTGCTCTCCTCTCCTCTCGCCGTCGCCCAAAGTCCAAAGTCGCACGCGCATCCCGCACGCGGATGAAAGACTACTCCTAGTATATATGAAGATGGTCATACAAAGCATGGTGGAGAAAACGAGCGAGGAAGCCACGGATCAGTGAGGTGGCATCCCGATCCGTGTGAGGCGCGCGTGTGGACCACCGGATCGTACTGGAGGAGGATGAAGAGGCGGGTGCATGGGGCGTAGTGATTGTAGCAATTAAAACAATGCGTTGGTTTTGGGTAGGATTGATGGAGCGTGTGGTTTCCAGGAGGAAGGCGATCGAGGAAATTAAAAGGAACGAGATCGATTCACTTCAGATCGGACTACTGATTGCCATGCTAAATCAGTGGCCACACGATTGTTTCATGCCTTTTCAAGCGTCCATCCGCTAATAAATACAAATGACTATGGGGAGTTGATTGATTTCTCGTTCGCACGACTACCTCAAATAACGCTAGGCAGTTTCCTAATAACTGGTTAAAAGTACTGCTTTTCAACCGTCCGAATGTATTAAGTTTCTCAACTAGTGCTGCCACAAATAACGCGAGGTAGTTCCCATACATGGGATATTTCCACCAATAATGATTTGCTATCTTATAGTACTTGTATCTATCCGCCGGCTTGCTTGCTTTGGTTTGCTTTGGTTTATTTTTTTACTCTTTCACATTTTTTTCTCATGTAAGGATCGTATTACTGATAGCCGGCTGTTTACCTGGTATGTGCATTTCATAACATCTAAGCATCTGGTTAACATGGCTGCAGTTTCTTAGTCGGAAGTTTGAAAACAGGTTAATTCTTCCCAAATATCCAGAAAAAAGAATGCATGCATATAAAGTTCAAATTTTGTTAGATTAGAATTTACAAACCCCTATTGCCCCAAGGATTTCATTAGCCAGACAGCAGATGCACGCATATGAGATAGACCGCGTATGGTGAATGAACGGGCTAGCAGCATTCAGGGAAAATAACCAAAGAAGCAAAGATTCATTCATTTCATAGGGGCAGCATCATCTATCTTTGACAAACTGATGCCGGATCACCATCAAACTCCACACAAGTCCTCCGTCCCTTAATATAAGATCATTTACAAATAAGACTATTGGGCTAGTTCCATGTCAATGCATGTCGCTGCGGCTCCATCGATTGCTCTTCTCGCCTCCACAGAGCAAACTTCCAGCGGCTGCAGGTCCAGGAATCTCCCTCGGCAAAGACAGAGAGAAATATCAGTTAAAAGCCGAGGCAGGAATAAATCTGAACATCAGCACAAACCAAAGTGGTCTCGTCCATGACAAAACTAGATCTAAACTTTGTTCAGATTAATTTCTTTCATGGAGATTGGAAAGAGGCTAACGGAAACAAGGAGCCTGATAATCAACATAGTATAGGATGTTGCGTTTAGCATTAGATCCTAATAATGCAGTCATCTTTTTTTAACATCTTTGCAAGACAGGATCATGATCGTTAACAGAGAGCGAACACCAAGCCTTAACATGTCAACAGTAACAACTTAGCATTGTAGGCCAGACCACTATCATGGATCGCGTGTGGACATAGCTCGAAGGCTAGGAGGTCCTAGAGCAGAAAAGACGAGGCGGGAACTCACCTAAGTAGTGGTAGCTAGCCAAGGAGGCAGTGGGCGACAACCCCTCCATCTCATCGGCGCTAGAAACAAGGCGGCGCACCACAGTTGCCAGAGACCACGATGACAACCACCAGGTCCCGCGACAAGAACTTCCATGTGCACGCAACGCCAGGACCAAACTGCTCATACACGTCAAGATTAGTTGCTGCCAAACATCCCATACAAAAAAGCTTCGCAACTAAACACCATAACTTGCATCTTGTCTATCGTAAGATCATTCGGCGTGTCACGAAAAATGTAAACATTGACGGGTAAAACTTATATTTCAGCCATACCACAATTCAATATGTGCTTGGAAAATAGATTCAAAGCTGCAAAAGATTCAGACTTATCAAGAAACATGAAGCATCAAATGTACTACAAAACAGACCAAGCTAACCTCCAAGAACACCCTCTTTTGTTCTGTTCCTTGCAATATTTAAGACAAGTATATGGGCAAGGAACAGCCAAAAGTAAAAATGTCCTAATAGTAAGCACTGCCCACATGCATTTTATTCAGCAACCTAGAGTTTTAGACACATGAGGTGTCAAACGGACAAACGAGTTATCATGATTGTGCAAACAAGGAATGATACATTTTAAATTTCGGTTGTTTCTAGTTTAGTATGCATCCTTTGTAGACTTACACAATCACCGAGGATTCAGAAAGAAAGGGGTGAGGGTTGCCGTTCACATGCCTATAGCAAAGAAGCTAGCAACTCAAAGCACAGAATAGAAAACCTCTATAGTTCATTATGCATAGACCGCAAGCACCAGATCATCGGCTCAACAGCCAGAGCAAAGCACACTATAGCCCCATAGCTTGAAGGCAATGTATCGGAGCAGATAAAGAGGAGAAGAAAGGAGAGACCAAGGACTAACCTAAGTAGTTGTAGAGGGAGCCATGGGAGCAGAGGCAAGGCTACAGGGCGACAACCCTGCAGTCTCATCGGCGGCAGAAGCAAGGTGGTGCATCACCATTGCTGGAGACGACGACCACCAGGCCGTGCTGACGAGAGTTAAGGGCCTGGATGCACTCTAAGCGATGACAAACCTGCTCATACATCAAGGTTACTTGCTGCCAAACATCCTGGTCAATGAGATAAATCAAGGATTATGTCTACACTACACTTAACATGCAGCGGTTTTATTTAATCTACACCGACGCTAGAAATATATGCAAGGGAGCAATCAACACCATCAACAACCATTTTCATGATTATATGCATTTGACAATGGAGATATTGAAGAAGTTTGAATCTTCAGCAAGTTATCACAACAACCATTTTCATGATTATGTAGTCATGCAAGTGATCACAAGTTAGACTCAACTATATGGTTATTGCAATGGTTGCTTAAGCTGAATTCTATTGGTTCCTAGAAAACTTGGAAGAAAGAAGAAAATGATTCCTGAAAAGTTCAGAAAAAACATACGTTCTGGGAAGAAGATGAACATATTCCAGAAATATACATAACATCAATCGATATCACCGAGAAGCATTTTCTTGACTTTAAGCATTTTACATTTTACAGTCATGAATTCATCCTATTAGCAAGATTGAGTAGAAACAACAAAGAATCAAAAAGGTGTGACATGGGACCTAGTTGACCCAAAGGTGTGACATGATTCGGTTTCAACTTTGGAGTTCCTTAACCTTGAACTTGCAAAAATAGGCAAGTGAAATAGATGCTCACAACTTAGACTCAACTATGTAAGGCACTCAATTTTTGTTGTACAAAGTATACTAGGCATATTGACTTCGTGCTACTGATTTCCATGGATATGTATCATTTTTCTTAACCCTAGCATCCATCCACAGTGACCATCAAGTAGTTCATTATGCATAGACCGCAAGCACCAGATGTTGACTCAACAGCCAGGGCAGAGCACAGTATAGCCATAGCTTGAAGGCAATGTCTCGGAGCAGATCAAGAGAAGAAAGGAGAGACCAGGGAATAACCTAAGTAGCTGTAGAGGGAGTCATGGGAGCTGAGGCAAGGCTATGGGGCGACACAGCCCTGTAGTCTCGTCGGCGGCAGAAGCAAGGCGGTGCATCACCTTTGCCGGAGACGACGACCACGACTCCACCAGACCACGCTGACAAGAGTCGAGGGTCTGGATGCACTCTAAGCCATGACGAACCTGCTCATACATCAAGGATTCAAGGTTAGTTGCTGCCAAAAATCCTGGTCAAATAGAAAGGTAAAAATAAGAATTATATCTACACTACACTTAACATACAACGCTTCATGTAATCTACACTGAAATATATGCAACAGCTAAGGGAGCAATCAACATCATCAACAACCATTTTCATGATTTAAGGCATTTGACAATGGGGATATTGAAAAGTTTGAATCTTCAGCTCAACTTCAGTGGAACCGAATTAGAATCATCATGATTGTGCACACAAGAAACGATACATTTTAGGTTTCGCTGTTTGTAGTTTAGTCTGCATCCTTTGCGGACTTGCATAATCAACAAGGATTCAAAAGAAAGGGGTGGGGTTGTGGTCAACATGCCTATATGCAAAGCTAGAAATTCATAGAAGAAAAAAAAGTTCTTATCCAGAGCACAATTGTACTAGTGTACCTGACGGCTTGTCCTTCCATTGAGCCAAAGCCAAATGTGTGAACCAAGCACAATTGTGAGTTAAGGGCAGATCTGTATAAATACCCAAGGAAACAAACACATAATATAATTTATCATCTATCTATGAGATAGCATCGCAAGGATGATTTTATCAACAAGTGACCACAATGGCAAGCAAGTATAACTTAACAGCGAACAAAAAATAAGAACTGCAATGGCATATCAATGAATCATTTTTTCTAAATGAATATCTAGCATACATAAGTATGCACATCCAAACAATAACGACAAGGATATTATCAAGGTAGCTTAGCAAGTGATTGACCAGCAGAGTTTTACAAGAACATTGTTAAGCCTATTTGGCCTGTTGATATCACTGGGCCTCAGCTACAAGTGACCATAATGTCACGCAAGCATATCTTAACGACGAACAAAAAACGAGAACTTCAATGGCAAATCAATGAATCATTTTTCTTTTCAATGAATATCTAGCACCGCCAAACAACAACGACAAAGGCATTACCAACATCAGATTTGCAAGTGATTGACATTGGGCCTCAGCTATAGTTAGCATCATAATCAAACCATACTTAGAAAATCAATACACTAACTGTACTAGTCACAAATTACGAAGAACCAGGAGCAGTGCAGCATCGCCAAAATCGTGATAACATCACAGTTAACAAGCAAGATCAAATTATGCACCTCATCAGTTAGCTCTTGGGTATTCAGAAAGCACAACCAAAGGATGATCCAATCAGCGACATGGTTAGACATTACATCACACTATATTCTGGTTCAAATTCGGAAAACAAACAACACGACAGTTAACAACTCATAAACTCATGCATGCTCACGTTTCAAAGAGACCAGGCAGCACTTAAATGCTGAACGCAAATCCAAGTGCTCGCCAGAACACATCATCACCCCAAAACGGGAAGCTCACAGATACGGAAACTATGAAGGATTGAGAATATCTAGGCAAACTACCACATGATATAATTTATCATCTACGAGAATAAGAGCAGCATCCCAGAAGAATTTTATCAACAAGTGGAACATTATAAGCGAGACGGTGCCCATCTATGATTAAATTCCACGCCTTACTTGATGAGAGAAGATGACCCGCCAGGAATGCACTGTGGGTAGCACGAGACTCAAGAAAGTGTTGACCAGCTTCACGATACTATACATCAATCATGCAAGGCTGCTCACACAAAAGGAAACAACACCCGATCAGAAATTTTAGGACACAAGGGCTTCTCAATTCTTTCATTGCATATACTTAACAGAAAAGATAAAACTTATAAATAAATGGGTACTTATGAATATACATGATATAGACAATGCATTCAACCAATTCTCTAGGAGAATGAGACACGGGAAAATCACTCTGAAAAAAAATAAAAGAAGCACCCATCTGTTCAACTATCATAGCAAACAACTCATCATAATCATACAGCAAGACTGCATCTAATTAACAGAGGCATTTGAAAGCATATAGACAATGGCCGTACATCTATGATCATTTGATATAATCAATAAGATTTATAAATAAACTAAATACTTTTGAATGAACATGATATTTGTGATTCATTCGAGTAATCCACTAATTGACAACTCAAACCACATTGACGAACAACAGTCTGCACTATTTGATCAAAGGCACGACACACTTCATATTTTGGAATACTTGGTACAAAACATGGACTCGAACCAGAGCATATTATGGTCAGCATAACGCGTTGCAAAGAATCGCATGCACGGCGACATTGTTGTCTTTTATTTCACACCGATAGGAAACACCACATCCCTTAACAACTCTACCACAACATACAGACCTGTCTCTTACCAACCAGTATCAACGGCTTGAGCTTGAAGAGAGCAAATAAACAAGGGACAATCATCTACAAAACAGACAATCATCTACAAAAACAAAAACAACACAAATGTTGAATCGGCCATTTGAAGAAACGATAGACTACACTACACGAGAAGCAAACTAATAGTCCATGCCTTTGCCCGCTTTCAAAAGACCATTCCTACAACGCAAAAGAAATTAAATTTTATTTTCACACATGTCGTAAAGAAAAAGAAAAAAACAGAAATTTTCAATAGGCCGTTTCTTTTGCTGTTGATCCGGATATTTTACTTACAGCTTACGACTAGCAATTTCTGAAAAATGAAATTTCATGGATCCACCGTGAACACACACAAGTTTCCAAACATTGTTTTTTTTAATGAAACTTCTAAATATGGTTTTGATTTCTTCAAAAAAATGGCCTCCAAGGTGCTCGGGCACCATAAGTCCACACTCTGCACAAACCTACCTATTCTTTTAGTTGACCATCATAAAGACAAAAAGAATGACTGATTTTTTTTGCCTAAGTTTTATTATAATATTGTTAGTTGCAACATGAAATAAGATTATATATGCACGTGTCATTCTGGGCACTCGATACATCCCATTGAGGTCCAATTGACTAGACGAGGTCGCCCTTGATAATTGCTGGGTGCGGTCTAACGAAACCAAACTGTTTGGATATGGGCGATAAAACCTCACCATGTCTCTGCAGCGGCTGCAAGAGATGGATCATTTAGCTTGAACTTGTATATATAGCTTGAACTTGTAGAAAGGATCAACAAGGAACAATCATCTAGAAACAAAAATGGCACAAATGTAGAATCGACCATTTGAACAAACAATAGACTACACAAGAAGCAAACTACTTACTAGTCCATGCCTGACCTACCTATCCTTTTAATTGACCGCCATGGAGACGAAAGGGAAAAAAATCTAAATCCCAAAACAATATCGCCACCACAAGATTAGATTTTGTAGAGCCCCCTCACAAAAAAAAGGATTTTGTAGAGCCCAAACAAAACAACTCTTGACTGCAAACTTTATTTGAACACACAAATTTGTTGGTTAAAAAAGTTAAATGGTTGAAAAAGAACTAGGCTGATTCTGTTGTCTAACTTCTATTATAATATTGTTAGTTGATTAACATGAAATAAGGTTATATATGCGCACATGGCATTCTGGGAACTCGACTGACTAGACAAGATCGCCCTCGACAAGTCTTGGCTGACATCTAACAAAACCGAACAGTTTGGATATGGGCAATACAACCTCACCATGTTGCTACCGGACACCGTGAAAGCGGCTTCCAGGGACTCTTAGCTGCTAACCGAAAGAGCGATTTACACTCGCCGACTATATGATGTTTACACCTCAATCACCGGCATCTTATAGGCTCTTCGAGGCTCTAGCTTGTCTTCGACGATGCAGTCAAGATCATCGGCAACCTCGCCTTTCCTCACAACATATCAAAAGGCGAGTCTTCAAGCTTGTCGGCGGTTCAAAAATCATGTGTCCCTAAAGCTACCAAAAGCTGGTTGGTCTTCATGAATTTCAACCCTCTGCAATCTGTTGTGGAAAATAAGAAAAAGGTCAATGATCTGAACAAAAAATAGAACACCAGTATTCTATAGCTTTTGTTAAGAAACCTAAAAGGGCACTTCCTATTCACATTTCAACATTCTATTCCTCACATTTTAATTCTAACAACATTTCCAATATGCAATACTTGAGAAAAAAAATATGTCTATGTATACACATATTACCAACTAATTTGGAATCAGCAATGAGGGCAATAGGTAGCACTTGATCTTGTTGGTCTAATGGGAAAAATCACAAGTATCAATTGATCTTGTCGGTCTAAACAGAAGTCGGCAGCAAGCATGACGCAACCTTTTCAAGATGCCTAAGCTGTTCTACAACGAAAGCATTGAGGTAAACAAACAACTTTGAGTATGAACCACACTAACATAAAACTTATGTCATTGTGCCATCATGACTGTGAGTATGAACCACACTAAGCCTATACATTAGCACCCCAGAGCGAAACAAACATAAGAACACAGTCAGCCTTCACACAAGCTGAGTAGAACCATTTTTCATGATTCTAAGCATTTCACTTCATCCTATTAAGTTTCATAACTCAAACTGCAAGGAATCAGACATAGATCGTTGTTGAGCCAAAGGAACGGACTGGACCATGCCAAACCATAAGTCACTTTGCTATGTACACTAAAGATGCACAACACCAATAGGCAAGCATTATTAACCAGTAATGAAACATGACACAATAACAATCGGTCAATAAGACAAGAACACCACCAAAGATCAAAAGAGTAAATCATTGCCTCGATGGCCTGCATCAAAATTTCCCACGGCTCAATGGCCGGCGCAATCTTGGAGAGAGAGAGAGGAGGGTAAGAGACAAAAGACTTGCCTGAACCAAGGAATATATGGCAAGTTCCACAAATTCATGCTTTGGGCGATGAGAACTTGGCCAGCATCCTCTTCACCACTATGACAATATCATCCGACGCGGCCCACCTTCCCTTGAGCCAGATAAAGTGGGATCTACAGCAGACAACAAAATAACAAAGATGTTCAGTGCGAAGACTTAAGATGTTGATGAAATTTTTAAACATGGCAACCACAGTTTAAGGACAACAAGAATTTTTATTATGGTCAGAAACAACAACTTGAGGAACAGAGAAACAAGGGCAGGATTGCATGAATTAAGATTGAACACAGAAAAAATTGTTGTCCTAGAGTTTGCTTAGGGATGAATAATCATCATTTCATACTTCCCAGATTTTAGTTCAAGATGATACATGAAAGAATTGACACAATTTATAAACATTAATATGATCAACCCAGGACAAAAATGAATCATCTATATGGTTGCTCAAAAAGGACACAACTTTTCCGGGCAAGCCTTTTTCTTGTGCGGTACACATAAATAAATTTCAAGAAGAAGATAGTGCACTTTGAGTGCGGGCGTGTCCAAGACAACCAAGCCTTGACGCATACCACCATGTACATGACCACGTAAACTTAGCACAAGCACGATCTGGGCGTATTTAGAAACACACAAGTTCTATTTTGGAAGAAAGCTGATAGCTAGACATCAGAATTGCATATTTTCACAGCATGGCACACAGTGCGCGCCAATTTAAAACATTGATATTTTTAAGCAAGTTACCTTCAAAATGATGCTGGCACCAAGGCGCCCATAATGGTCTTGATTGTTTCTCTGATCACAGGTGCACATATGTAATGCCACAACCGTGAACAATGCCCTCATCGATGGCTGCAAAGACAACATTCTTCACGTCCTCGATCCGCAACTGCCGGTCCTCAAGCTGTCTCGGTTGTCGCTCCAACCTTGATGGCGACCACACCACCACAAATCTTTGGACCTCTCAACCAACTTCTTAGAATCATATGTGGAATCAGTTTTCTTTAGCTTTGGAAACCTCGCCTGCATCTCGTAGTCTGATGGGTTGTGATTTTCCTTGCCTTCCTTAGTTGGTCTACTATTGAACTCTCAACCAGCAGACCAAGATCCTTCGCTAGGTTTTAAGCACCTGAAAGCAGTTGTAGGATAAGTAAGAATGTTTAAGAAACCAGGAAACATTACAAGATAATAAAATGGGTACTCCATATAAATACTACAGAGACTAAATCCCTAGAAAAACTGCAAATGCCTTGCTTCTTCATTCTTGAGTTCTTATCATGCCCATCAAAATGAAATACCACAAAAGACATCAATGCAACCATATGATTTTGCTTCAGCAGGAAATTCCAGACAAAAGTTGATCTTTTCAGGGTTCATCAAACCAAAGGGGTTGATAAGCAAATACTAATGAACCTAACAAGGCTACAAAAACTGAAGTATGATACAGAGAACATAGAACTCTAGCACTTAGAGACCTTGGATATACTACTGGATTCACATAAAAGCAATATGCAGAACACACAAAACAGCCTGAAAATGTTCCGCGTCAAGGTGGTCTTTGCCAATTCATAAATATCACACAAAGATATCATTCAAAGAGCATGAAGGCACAACATAGAAAACAAAACTACATTGTTTACCAAACCAATGTCAAACTTCACAAGCAAATTATAGTCTGTATTGGTTGCAGGACGAACCTACCACAATGGCAATGTCCTGAAGGACGGGCTTCCGCCGCTCATCCAAATAGTTTCCTATATGATTGTTATTCTGACCATTATAAGAACTCAAGCGTTCTCAAACTCCACACTCGATTTCTCAAGGTTTCTCACAATGTGAGGACAAATGAAGCCTCGATCCTCGATCAATCTGCGTCAAAATTCAAGAAAGCTTCAGGAAGAGAAATAGAGTGTGACAGCATATATGCCTTCACATATTACCTTCTTCAACATCAACAGTAGTCACAAAAGATGAAAATGACTCGATCAAAAAGGACACCATATGGACCCAAATCACCTCCAGTTCCCCAACACCAGCTCCAGCTCCAGGGGTATGTCGATCTCCTGCAAAAGTATAGAGAAACAACAACTTCAGGAATAGAGCAACAAGGGCAAGATTGCATGAACCAAGATTAGTAATAGAAAGAATTGTTCTCCTAGAGTTTTCTTAGGGATGGATAACCATCATTTCATACTTCCCAGATTTCAGTTCAAGATGATACAAGAAAGAATTGTCATAGTTTATTACCATAGCACGATCACCATAGGCCAAAAATTAATCATCTACATGCTTAGCCAAAAAAGACAATTTTTTCCTGGCAAGGCTTTTTCTTCTACAGTACACACAAATAAATTGCAAGAAAAAACTGGTGCACTCTGAGCTTGGACGCATAAAGACAGACAAGCCTTGGCGCATACGATGATGTACACAACAAAGAAAACTTAGCACAAGCATGACCTGGGCATATTTAGAAAGCCTGATACAAACACTTAAAAATGCCTAAGCATAACACCATACTCCATGATCAACATTACATAGCCATGGCTCGATGGCCGGCACACAGCAAGCAAGCCTTCACCAAAAACATGTTCGTAAAGAAAGTCTCTCCCTGTCATGGATCCTTCTCTTCAACCCGGACAAGAATAATAGTATACAGTATGATTTGACTCATACATGACTGAAAAAAAAGGACACATATACAGTTGAGCTGGCTGTTGTACAACATGCAAACAACTAACACCGGGAACCACAAACCAAACAGTGTCTATCGTTTAGGCGGTGAGCTAGATGAGGTACAAACTGTGATACCATCCGATCATTCAGTGGCAAAACAAGATTATTAGCTAGCTAGTACAGTAGTACACCATCCATTATGCACACCGCATCATGCAGGCAGGACCATATATATGAAAATTTTGTGAGAGGGAACATCCAAATCTTGTTTTGACAGTACTAAAGAGCTCTTGAATGTTGTGAATATAGGCAAAGAATTAGCTATACTACCCACTAGGACTAGCTAGCATCCGAAGCAAGCACTGGCAAGACACATATTTTGTTAACAAAATGATATAAAGTAACATCAGGACCATTACCCTCTTGTTGAAGTAGCATGTTTTTTGTTTCTGCCCCATGGCTGTCCTAAACAAAACCGCCTTGAAAACCTGGAGAAGGACAATAAAAATCCAGTTATGGAAAAACGCAGCAAACTGAGATCTCTTGGTGTAAAAGGCATTAACTAAAAGCTAGTACTCCCTCCGATCCAAAATTAGTGTCATGGTTGAACTAAAACCACATCACTTATTTTGGATCAGAGGGAGTAGTAGTTAGGCTGGAATCTAAATGAAGCCTATGCACATGGGTTGCACATGTCAAAATCACCGATGGTTCAATGAGCTACTTTTGCAGCACAGCAAGCAAACAATACATCGCAACAGAAGAAAGCCTAGTATTGGTTGAATGTTCAATGGCGCATATAATATAATGGTAGGAAATGACACCAATTGTGGAATCAAACAGATTGACAGCAAGATTTTCTCATCTTGGGCATGGAGAGATCTATGTAAATTCAACTAAGGCAATGTATCGATTTGGCCTAGCCAGGACTAACCGACAACCATGGCAAAAACGGGTTGATGAATTTGTCGCAGGTGAAACAAAAAAAACAAGGGCTTAACCATCCATGAGTGTGCGTGTTTATGTGTGTCTCTCTCTCTCTGGAACCAAAAAAACAGAGTTTCTCTGTATCTTATTTACAGCCTGTTAGTGTTACAAGCTAACTAAAATAATGATTCAACCGGACATGGTCAAGCTAGCAGCCGCGCCATCCCGCAGCTAGTCACGCATCCACTAAGTCACCGCACTCGCTTCTATTTTGTGTCATCCCACGGATGCGCATGAAGCTGCGGACTAGCTACATACCACCTAACACAAAACGACTCCATGCACGTGAACAGGCTCAAGTTGGATGCTCTTGTTTCTCTGATGAAACTGAAGAACAACTAGAGCTAAACATGCAGCAGGATTAAAAGGGCTAACACCAAAGAACCACCACCGCTGCACCCGAACAAAACCTGGAGGGAGCAGAAGAGAGCAGAGGAGGTGGTGGTGCTTACCCAAGGAAGGAGCTTGATGTCCTCCCTGTCATGGAGATTGTTGGGGCTGCTGAAGATTCGCATCTCGGGTTCTTCTGCACGAGAGGGAGCTTCACGAATAGCAATGTCTGAAAAATAGCTCTTTCCTCATTCAAGGGACAGTTGCAGATCCATAAAGTCGCCTCTACATATTTGTTGGTAAACGATGGCTTGTCTGAAAATAGCAATGCCATACAGCTTGTTAGTACAACTGTCACACATAATGTATGGTCCAAACTGAAGAGAGATGCTAATGTTGTCCTGCAGAAAGCAACTCCAACTGATGACAAACTTCTACTTCATTACATTCCACGAATGAGCGTGCAGCAGCGGACTAGCTACAACTAGTTAAATGATTTCATGTTCTTGTTAACAAATCTTTTTATCTCTGTCCAGCATCTATATGTGAATTTCGCTCGCAACTCACTTGTATGTGTGTGTTTAGCCTTTAAACGGGAATGAAGATTTTATTTTCTCAATATAACAAGCACGTCTTGAACATCCTTTTGCAGTTTGTGTGTACTTTGGTCGTGGAAATTTGAAGGATTCTGCTAAGCAAAGATTAACCCCCCCCCCTCCCCCAAGTGTTGTTGCCAATCGGCTCAACACACAGCTCACACTCTGTCGTCTCACTAGAGCTCGGACACAAAGATTTCTTTTTTTTTGTCGCTGCATACTGTCTCTGTAGCATTTTCTCCTCATATTATTTATAGTATGTTAGTGTTACAAGCTAAATGAAATAACAGTTCAGCGGACACGATCAACAACTGCGCCATCCCGCAGCTACTCATGCATCCACTAAGCCGATGCACTCGCTTCTATTTCATGTCATCTGAATGGGCACGCAGCGGCATACTAGCTAAAACTACTTAAGAGAAAACAACTCCTGTGCACGACAACAGGCTTACATTTCATGTTCTTATTTCACTGATTTAAACCCAAGGAAAACTACAGCTATCGTGCAGCAGGTTTGAAATGGCTAACACCAAAAATCACCACCCATGTACCACCCTTGCACCTGAACTGAACCTAGAGGGAAAGAGAGCAGAGGAGGTCGTGGTGCTTACCCCTAAATTGGACCTAAGGAATGTTGTCCTCCTTGTCCCGGAGCTTGTTGAGGCTGCCAAGATACCCATCTCTTGCACCTCCTCCGGGCCTGTAGCAGAGTTGGAGCTTCACGGACATCTTACTTGTATCCCTCACCCATAAGAAGGAGAAAATGCTCCTGTTTTGAGTACACGGCTGCATCATCTGGATCAAGCATCATTGCCTACAACCAACAAGGCAAATCGACAGGCTGACCATGAAATAAACAAAAAAACTGTTTTGAATCTGTGGACACGTGACAGTGATATAGGAAATCTACTACATGGCTGAGAAGATACACTAGTATATGGCAAATCAGCGATAAATAAAATACTGAATTTATTATGGATTAAAATGCACAATCATATCAGCGCACTAAGACACCCTCTTATTTCTCTCTATGATTTGTAACAAATCAGGTCCCACTATAATAGGATGCAGACATGTGGCCCTGTGACTCAAAATTATTGATGGAAGCCACCCGGCCAGTGTGAAAAATTGGTATTTGTATAAGTTTTTCCAAAAGATGTTTTGTCCAAACTGAAGTGAGATGCTTATGTTGTCCTGCAGGTATGTACCTACAGCAGAAAGCATCTCCTGGAGCTTGTTGGGGCCGCCGAGGATTCGCGTCTCAGGTTCTTCTGCATCTCATCCAGCACTGCATCAGAGAGGAGCTTCACGAACAGAGCAACAAATGCAGCAGCATCGATTTGTACTTGGAAGGACCAACCAAAAACCATGGTAAAAACGAGTTGGAAGCTAGCTCTGTTGTTGAATTAGTTTGTTGCAGGTGAAACAAAAACAAGAAACCAAGCATGTATTTATGTACGTACGAAGTGAGCTGCAACAAAATTAAAGAAGGCTGTTTGCTAGCTCGGCTGATGAATTTGTTACAGCTAAAACCAAAAAAAAACTGGGCCTGAACCATCCATCTCTCCCCCTCCCTCCCTTCTCCCTCTCTGAAACCAACCATGTACAATATGTATGGATGTATGTACAGAGTAAACGGAAACCTAATCCATGTTGCTAGCTAGCTAGGCAGGGGAAGGGAAACTAGAATGCTGCAAGGGAGGAAAGAATGGTCGCGGTCTTACCATCGGGTGGTGCCGGAGATGGCTGGCCGTGGCGAATCGGACGAAACAGGGGACCTTGACCTGCTCCATGGCGGCGTCCCTGCATCTGTGGAGCGGTTAGTTGAAGATCCGTGGGGAAGGGAAGGGAAGGGAAGGGAAGGGAACGGGGTCTGACCGCCGCCCGACCTGGCCCGTCTCTGTCTTCTCTTCTCTTGTGACGAGAGGAGGGGGTGGTTGTGGGAGATGGTCGTGGCGGTGGGATCTGCCGGCCACCAGGTCGGCAGAGGGTGGGGGCGGCGGCCGTGGGGAGGAGGGCATCTTGACGGGTTCGAAGCAGAGGAGCCACTTGGTCGGCCGAGAACGGCCACCTCGTCTCCTGGCGCGCGAGCGTCTGGGGAGACGCGGCCACCCTCGAGCATCTCCGTCGCTTCACGGGGGCGCGGATCCGGACGCACCGCGGCAGCCATGGTGGATCTGGCCACCGCCTGACCTGCTGCTCGAATTGGGGCTTCCCTTCGAGTGGGGAGATGGGTGAGGGACGCGGAGGTCGGAGGCGTGGGGGTGCCGGTAGTGAGGAGGCCGGCGCACGGCGGGCGGCGAGGTCGCCGGCGTAGGCGGCGGGTGTGGGTGAGGGAGTCGGAACAGAGCGGCGGCTGGTTTGGGTGTCTTTTGTTTCGTTTCTTTTCTTATTCTTAGGGTTTAGGGTACAGAAGAAGGAAGCGCGCTCGAGCGTACAGAAGAAGGAAGCGCGGTGCGTCTTTATTGGTCGCCCAGCTGGTGCCACGGATCGTCCCCGACGAGTGAATCTCAGTCGTTCCTTTCTTAAAGATCCGACGGTGAAAACCTCGTGTCACGCGGATCACGCCCCAGTGGCACTAAATAAAACCTGTCAAAGTTTTGCACACTGTCCAACACTTTGGACTAATAAATTTGTTGGTGATGGATCGTAACATTATATTATAAAACTGAAGAAGAACGATATATATTCCCTCCTTCCCATAATTTTTACCTATCGTTTGTCTAGAAAATTGATATAAGGAGATACGGAATAAAATTGTTACGCAAGGCAAATACAATGATTCAATTTCAGCCCATGTACTATTTTTTGTATGTATTGATGCGACAATCGTGTGTCAAATACAATGCAAACTCTGTGGCCGTCATTCCAGGGATATCAGTGATGTGTTGCGCTTTGAGCGTGAGGTCCCTTGAACGAGTGAGTTGAACGGGAAGTCTTTTCCGCTCGTGCGTACAAGCGCGCTGCGTCTTTATTGGTCGCTCAACTCATGCCACGGATTGTCCTTGATGAGCGAATCTTGGCCGTCCCTCTCTTATAGATCCGACGGTGAAAACCATGACTTGTCACGCCCCTAGCTCCAATAAATAAAGGGACCAGTGAAAGTTTTGTAACACTTTAGATTAAGTTTATTGATGGATCATATATCATCATTACAAAAACAGAAGAAGAAAGAAAATCCACTACTTAACTAACCAACTCCTCCATTCACGGCATCGGTAGCATCCTTGTGTTGGTTCTATACTAGAACAATTGAAATTGTCTCGTGCTTGTCATGGTCTGGATCTACATTGAAATTAATTAATCTCGTGTTACTTGCTTTCCTGTAGATTCTCCCGAACAAAAACATAAAACCTATCAATAAAACCAAATGAGCAGATAATTATTCTGTAGTTCTCCCCGTCAACATTTAGACTAAACTGAAATCTGGTTGAATATATGAAGCCCAAAACGGAAAAATATCAGTGTTGCTTAAAGTGGTCTACGGCCCTGAAAATGTTGCAAATTATGTACACCGGTGTCTCTATACACGAACTATGAAGAAACCCCGAAAATGTTGCAAGTTACTGTGGCACCGAAAGCTCTTCCCTATTCAAGTTCCGGGGTTTAATCTAGTATTATCACATGTGTTGACGACGACCAAATCATATATAATTTCAGATGATAGTTTGATCTCATATGTGCAAAAATCATGTTTATCGCGATGGAAGCAAACACATTGATACACAGGATCACTACATACGTCAATGCATGCCATACGACAAAATGAAAGTCATCTACATATGCACGTATGATCAGCTTGCTTGCTTATATTCTCACCAAAATCTTTGGGGCCTGAAGTTTCTTGAGATACCACATAGGAATGGAGTTCAGGCCATTGAGTAAATTACATTATGCTTAGGGGGTGAATGTTTCTTTAAGCAAAACATGTGAGTTTTGGTTTGGTGTTTGAGTTTGTAAGGATCGTCGATCTATAAGACCCTTTCATATATAGTCATCTGACCCTTGTCGAGATACAAGCGAGACCCTCTCGTCGCGTGATGAGCTTGGTGGGTGTCGAGGGTGGGTTCGGATGGCGGGCGTGACGCCGGGTGACGTGCATGGATGAAAAAAAGAACCCTTTTTTTATGGATTATACTGCTTTACGGTCTACAAAATGAGTGTGTAGGTGTGATTTTTAAGATGAAATATGATGACTACAAAATGATGATCAAATAAGATAATCATAGAGGATGCATTTTGGCTGGCTAGCATGGAAGGGAGGGAGTGCACGTCTGTGGCTGTCTAGTCACGCATGCATGCATGCGTACGTAAGCGCATGCACTAGTCTCGTTGATCCGCCATATATTTTTATCGTTGTATGCCAAATTTGAAATGATTATAATAGTTTTGAAATAAAAAAGGTTGATATAATAACTAGTATTTAATTAAAACATCCAGGCTTTATGTGATGATGGTGTATTTGACGCTATTGTCAATATTGTACTCCCTCCGTAAAGTAATGTAAGAGCATTTGGATCCAAACACTCATATATTTCTTTATAGAGGGAGTACATATTTGGATGATATCCCGACGGACGAGCGGTTGGTCTAGCCCCTACACCGCTGCCTCTGGTCCAATTGTCTACCATGCAAGTCGTGGAACCCCTAACTGGCAGAGGGTCATGGTAGTGGTTTCCGGGGCACGAGGAGAATTGTGGCGGTTGGGAATTAAAGGAGGGACAACTAAAGGTTTTGATCGTGGGTGTGTGTGTGCGCGCGCGCGCGCGTGTGTGTGACAACGGGTTCATTGATCAAAAAGAAAAGAAAAGGAATCGAGACTCATGAGTCTCTCGGAATTGAGCGGCTGGTTCACTGATCAAAAAGGAAAAAAAAAGGAATCGAGACTCATGAGTCTCTCGGAATCCTTGGTGGCGTTTCGAAGCTCCGATATAAGTATTTTTTTTAGAGAAAAGGCATATACGCCAGATTTTGTAAATAAAGCCATCAGGCAGAGTCAACAGACAAACAGCCACACAGCCAACCATCGGAGTAACAGAGTTCGACTCACACGAGGGCAGGCACAGACCCAAGAAAGCAAAAGTGCACGGAATACATGGCACTGGCACCCGGCCACCAGCACACGGCACGCAGGCCGGAGAGGAGAAAGACGACATAGCCGTGCACGGGGCATGTAAGTATTGCAGTTTAATTACTAGGACTAGGACTAGGAAGGAGGAAAGAGGAGGGGAAAAAAAATCTTGGGAACGTGCACGTATTGCGCTGACGTAATGCAACTGATACGTGCGGTAGGTGCTTAAGCCGTACACGAGCGCCGTGAATTCGCGAATGCGACGGCCAGGAATTCCGATTTCACAAAACAACCTACTCCTTCCTATATGTACGGC
The DNA here is from genome assembly GCA_021437245.1 of Aegilops speltoides. NCBI lineage: Eukaryota > Viridiplantae > Streptophyta > Magnoliopsida > Poales > Poaceae > Aegilops > Aegilops speltoides. The sequence goes on from JAHHZJ010002299.1 coordinate 24,190, forward strand.
CGGCGCGCGGTGAGGCGGAAATTCGACTGATCGCTCCCTCTCTTCGGCGACTACGGACCTCTTCTCGGATTGTTCGGTTGATCGCTACATCAGAATGCCTCATGGGTGAAGCCGGGATGTACTTGCAGACCGCGCAGACGATTTGGTGACACGGCGGACGGTGGCCTGCAGCTCCCGTCACGGCCGTTTGAGGCGAACACTGTGACATGGGCGCACAGCAGCGGCGGCGCCGTAAGGCGCGCCCGCCTCCGCCCTCCTGCACCACGCTCTCCACGAGGCAGAAGACATTGTTGCCCATGTAGGTGGCGTGGCTCCCAGGTGCCGCCCGGTCGCCCTCGCGAAACAGCTTGCGCTCCGTCTTCCTCCACTCCGGCGCCGCTCCCGCTTCTGGCGTGGCCGTGGCAGTCTGGCAGCAGCAGATGTAGCCGTCCTTGTGGAGCCCCACCCAGGCGTCGAGCTCCCTTTCGTAGTAGCCCTGCCCGTCGAATGGCAGCACCCACTCCCCGTGCGACCTCCACTGGCCCTGCTGCGTGTCAAAGGAGTAGGTGCCCGCGGGTCGCCACCGTCTGCCTCTCATGGAGAAGAATATGGTGTGCCCGTCCAGGTGCACCGCGTAGGAGACGACGGTTTCCTCGTTGCCGTCGAACGGCGCCATGGGCTCGGCGGCGCTCTCCCAGGCCCACTCGTGGCTCGGGAGCCATGGCTCGGCGACGGCGGCCGGGGAGCGCGCCCATGACAGCGCGTGGACGGACACGCCCATCAGGTGCCCGCTCGGGTGATTTGATCTGCCTCCGTGGTCTACTTTTGCTAGCGTGTACAGCTTCTCGTTCTCGTTGTGCTTTCGTCCCTTGTCGTCCTTGCTTTCGCCGCGGCCGACAGCAACGAAGACGCAGCATGGGTTCTCGGGGAGGCCAGGCCCCATGGCCATGGCGGCCGTCTCCGTGTCGTAGATGAGGGCGCGGTGGCCTGCGGGGAGCGCTGTTGCTTGTTGGCGACGAAGATGGTGGTGCCCAGGCCGGCGAAGAGCATAGGGGAGTGTCGCGCCTCGGTTATACGGACCGCCGGAGGGTCAGGGAGACGCCTGAGGGTCCCGCCGCCGTCGTCGTCCGAGCCGTCAAAGTCGTCCAGGAAGCTCAGAGCGTCGAGCTTGTGGACGCTGAAGCCTTTGTCCCGTCGTCCAAGACCAGGTAGAGGTGCTTGCGCCGCCGCTTGCCGCAGATCGCAGCGCTTCTCGGTTGACCCCTCACGCCGACGCAGCAGCCATCGTTGAGTCGTCGGCGGCGTCTTCTCCCCTCGATCTGTTGGGTGCAAAAGGACTCGTACGGAATTATCAGGAGCCAGCCGGTACTATATATACAGAGTAGTAGTATCAAATGAGTATGTAAGACGGAATTCGAACAGAATTTGAAATCCGAGATCTGCAATGGCGGGGAAAGGCCAAACAATCCGAGTCGGTGAAGAGTCAGCGCCGGGAGCGGGGGAGCGTGGCAGGCGGTGAAGGGAATTACTAGTTGGCTGCGGCAGTTTACCTCTCTCTTCACTCGGATTGATTTTTCTCCCCCAACTTTCCTCTCTCACTCTCTCTGGTTTTCATTTTTTTTTTCCTCTCACCTCTGAATTTTTTCACTTTTTTTCCAGTGAAAACCGCACAAACTGCTCAGCCATTTATTGGCTTGCCAATTACTCCCTCCGTTCTAAAATATAGTGCTTTCTCTATTCTCGTGCTTCAATTTTGATCATAAATTTAACCAACAAGACCAACTGCAGCGGGCGCAAAAATTATACCAGTGAATTCGTATTCAAAAGAAGTTTTCAATTATATATTTTTTCTTCCGCCGCAGTCGGTCTCGTTGGTTAAATTTATGATCAAAATTGAACCTCGGAAAACGCGGGCACACTATATTTTGAAATGCATGGAGTATTATCTGATAGGCTAGTAAGTGCTTACCAAATAAATCGCACGTTTTTACACAATCACACTAAAATGGACAGTTAAATTATAGGTTAACCGACCAAATAAGGTCTTATATTTTAAGACAGAGGGAGTAGAATATTCTATGCCCTGTTGAAGCACACGACCATAATCTGGACAGGTGTGATGATGACTCATGGAAGCGGATATGAAAATTACCATGCCCAAAGAATGTGCAGCTGTTTATCTGGCGACTGAAGCACGAGTCGCTGGCCCTGCGCACGAACTTGGTTAGACGGGAATACAAGTCCAGGACACTAAGTGCCTCTTACGTGGCGGGTGGATGAGGATGGTGCACACTTGTTCATCAAATGCAAGTCGGTTAAGGAGGTATGGAGAGACCTAGCGCTGGAACCGGAACGCATGAAGTTGGAGACGGCGACGTCGGTGCATGTGATGATGGACCTGCTGTGGGGCTTAAACGAAAGCAAGCGGATTATGATCACCATCCTCTGGTGGAACTGGTGGAATAACCGCAACAAGCTCCGGGAGGGAGAGCTTCCTGTCGGGGCGCCGGAGTTGGCCAGAAGGGTCCGTGCTCAAGCACTAGAATATGCTGAAGCGCTGCAGCCAGCCGCCAAAGAAACACATATGCAGCTTTGGCAGCCTCCGCCGAATGAGATGATCAAGATAAATACGGATGCAGCATTTACGGTGGGGGAATCGTATGCTGGATGGGGAGTTGTTGCCAGGGATACAGAAGGAAATATTGTTGCAGCTCGAGCTGGCCGTCAAGACCATATATGTGATGTTTTTGGGGCCGAAGCACATGCGATGACACAGGCCATAGCCATGGCTGCTGAACTGGGAATGATCCAGGTGGTTTTTGAGACCGACTCCCAACTCCTGGCCGACGCCCTGGACTTGGGGAAGGTTGATTCATCACCTTATGCGGCGATTATTGAGGACTCGAAATTTCAACTGAAGCTGTGGTTCTCCAAGCATGTCATATCAGCGTGCCGGCGGAATGCCAACCATGTAGCTCATGAACTTGCTGCCATTGGGCGTATGTACGAACCAAACCACTATATAGAGTGGGAGTCAGATGTTCCAGCCCCCGTGGCTGTTTGTGCTCAAGGCGATTTGCCTGAGCACCGTTAAAGTTCAATAAAGCTTTGCTTTACCTCAAAAAAAAAAGGATTTTTTTGGTAAACCCTTATTTGGTAAGAATTTACTGGTTTACCAAAGAAAATACTATGTACGTATAATTGGTAAGTCCATAAAAGGTGGAGCAGTTTGTGCGGTTTTCAGAAGAAAAAAAGCCGGTGAAAGAAATCAGAGATGGGATCGGAGGAAAAATAAATGAAAACGGCCATGCATGGACGTGGGGCACTGGATCGGCGATGGCATCCCGGCCGGCGATGGCAAAGGGTCTGAGCCAGGATATATGTTGTTTCCGCAATCTACCTCGATCGCCTGCAGTGCAGTGCTGGTCCCGATCGAGCTCGGATTGTTTGATGCCGTACCCGTACATGGTGCGTGCGAGCTTCCTCGATCGCCATTGCAGATCTCGGATTCGAATTCGGTTCAAATTCCTTTGATCTACTAGTATATAATAATGACAGCACGTACCGGCTGGCTCCAGATAATTCGTAGATCCACGATTGAGTAGAGAGAGGAGGCGTCAGCGTCGTCTCAACGATAATAGCGTCGGCGTCGTGAGGGGTCGGCGAGAAGCGCTGCGACTGCGGCGGCGGCGGCGCAAGCACCTCTACCTCGTCTTGGGCGACTGGGACAAAGGCTTCAGCCTCCACAAGCTCGGCGCCCTCAGCTTCCTCCTGGGCGACTCGGCGACTTCGAACGCGGCGGCGGCGGGACCTCAGGCGTCTCCTGACCCTCCGGCGGTCCGTATCACCGGCGCGACACTCCCCTATGCTCTTCGCCGCCTGGGCACCACCATCTTCGTCGCCAACAAGCAACAGCGCTCCCGCAGGTCACGGCGCCCTCATCTACGACACGGAGGCGGCCGCCATGGCCATGGGCCCTGGCCTCCCGGAGAACCCATGCTGCGTCTTAAATGCGCGCGCCGTGGCGAAAGCAAGGACGACAAGGGACGAAGCACAACGCGAACGAAGCTGTACACGCTAGCAAAAGTTGACCACGGCGGAGATCAAATCACCCGGCGGGCACCTGATGGGCGTGTCCGTGCCGCGCTGTCATGGGCGCTCCCGGCCGCCGTCGCCGAGCCATGGCTCCCGAGCCACGAGTGGGCATGGGAGGCGTCGCGCGCCCATGGCGCCATTCGACGGCAACGAGGAGACCGTCGTCTCCTACGCGGTGCACCGGACGGGCGCACCATATTCTTCTCCACGAGGCGGGGTGGTACCGCGGGCACCTACTCGCCGACACGGAGCGGCGCGAGTGGAGGTCGACGGGACTGGGTGCTGCCTTTCGGCGGCCAGGGCTACTACGAGGGAGCTCGATGCTGGGTCGGGCTCCACGAGGACGGCTACATCTGCTGCTGCCGAGCGCGGCAGCCACGCCGGATGCGGGGCGGCGCCGGTGTGGAGGAAGACGGAGCGAAGCTGTTCGCGAGGCGACCGGGAGCGGCACACTGGAGCCACGCTCACCTACATGGACAACAATGTCTTCGCCTCGTGGAGAGCGTGGTGCAGGAGGGCGTGGAGCCCGGGCGCGCCTATGGCGCCGGCCGCGGCTGCGCGCTCCATGTCACCGTGTTGGGCCTCAAGTACAGCCGCGACGGGGAGCTGCAGGCCACCGTCCGCCGCGTCACCAAATCGTATGCGGTCTGCAAGTATATCCCGGGCTTCACCCATGAAGCATTCTGGATGTAGAAGAAGAGCTAGCTAGGTAGAAGATGGATAGTAAGAAGATGATAATCTTCCGCCAAGTGGAGGAAACGACCAACCTGCGATGTCGACCAACACGCGCGGCACTCACCGGCGACGACCAACCATGGAAAGTATTCTCTGCTCTCCTCTCGCCGTCGCCCAAAGTCCAAAGTCGCACACGCATCCCGCACGCGGATAGAAGACTACTCCTAGTATATATGAAGATGGTCATACAAAGCATGGTGGAGAAATCGGAAGCAATCGGAAGCAATTGCGTCATAATCACGTGGCAGTCGTGAGACTTCAGGTTTTGGAACTTTTTCTCCGCCATGTTTATTATTCCCTTTATATTGGACGAGAATCCAGACGGGACCTTCATACTGCTCAGGCATTCAAAAAAGATGACCTTCTCTTCTTTGGTCGGGCGTAGCTGGCACGACCTTGAAACCATTCCGGATGCGGTCATCGTGGTCTTTCAAACGTTGCTGGTCCTGCCGTGCTTCCTTTGTATCATTTGTCTTCCCATACACGCCCAAGAAGCTTAGGAGGTTCACGCAAATATTCTTCGTAACGTGCATCACGTCGATTGCAGAGCGGACATCTAGGACTTTCCAATATTCTAGCTCCCAGAATATAGATTTCTTCTTCCACATGGCTGCGTGCCCGTCAGCTCCCTTCGGAACTGATTGTCCGCCAGGACCCTTTCCAAAGATGACTTTCAAATCCTTGACCATATCAAATACCTCAGCACCAGTGCGTTCCGCAGGCTTCGGCGGTGATCTGCCTTGCCGTTGTAATGCTTGCCTTTCTTTCTTACTGGATGAATTTTCGGAAGAAATCGACGATGCCCAAGGTACACGTTCTTCTTACAATTTGGCAAATGTACACTTTCAGTCTCATGTAAGCAGTGCGTGCATGCATTGTATCCCTTATTTGACAGTCCCGAAAGGTTACTAAGAGCAGGCCAATCGTTGATGGTTACGAAAAGCAACGCTCGTAGGTCAAATTCCTCTTGTTTGTGCTCATCCCACACACGGACACCACCCACAGCTGTAAAAGTTCATCAACTAATGGCCTTAGGTACACATCGATGTCGTTGCCGGGTTGCCGGACCTTGGATAAGCACGGCATCATAATGAACTTCCGCTTCATGCACAACCAAGGAGGAAGTTTGTAGATGCATAGAGTCACGGGCCAGGTGCTATGGCTGGAGCTCTGCTCGCCAAAAGGATTCATGCCATCCGTACTTAGAGCAAATCTTATGTTCCTTGCGTCAGCTGCAAAATCTCTGAACCATCTGTCGATCTTTCTCCATTGCGTTCCATCTGCGGTGTGTCTCAACTCCCCGTCCGACTTACGTTCCTCTTTGTGCCATCGCAACAACTTGGCATGCTCTTTGTTCATGAACAGACGTTTCAACCGTGGTATTATAGGAGCATACCACATCACCTTGGCGGGAACCCTCTTCCTGGGTTTCTGGCCCTCAACATCGTCACCAGGGTCATCGCCTCTGATCTTATAACGCAATGCAGTGCATACCGGGCATTCATTCAAATTCTCGTATTCACCGCGGTAGAGGATGCAGTCGTTGATGCATGCATGTATCTTCAGAACCTCTAAACCTAGAGGGCAGACAACCTTCTTTGCTTCGTACGTACTGGCGGGCAACTCGTTATCCTTTGGAAACATATTCTTCAACATTTTCAGCAAGTTTTCAAATGCCGAGTCAGCTACACCTGCCTCTGCCTTCCATTTCAGCAAATCCGATTGTGCAGCCCAGCTTTTTCAGACCATCATCGCATCCGGGTACAGCGCCTTTCTGTGATCCTCTAACATGCGATCCAAATTCTCCTCTCCTTTTCAGTTTCGCAGCGTCTCCGTGCATCAGCAATGGTCCGACCAAGATCATCAGCGGGATCATCACGTGCCTCTTCTTCACCTTCCCTTCACCTTCAAACATCCTCCATGAAAGTATCACCGAAATGAGCAAGATAGCTTTCATCGATGAAATCATCCCTTCTTCATCTTCTTCCATTATAACCCCTCTTTCTCCATGCTTGGTCCAACAATTATAGCTTGGCATGAAACCCTTCAAGCAGATGCATGTGAACAACTCTTGAGGAAGAGTAACCCTTCTCATTCTTACAGATAACACATGGACAGATAACAAAACCCCCCCGCTTGTTCGCATTAGCCACTACGAGGAAATCTTTCAAACCCGTAGTGAACTCGCCGGAGAGTCGGTTACCGTACATCCATTGCCGATTCATCTGCATTATTATAATATAAAATATATAATTAACCATCATGCATTTGTTATGAACTACACACATGCATATTGACACATCAAAGGTTCATCAAGTTGCTAACCGCGATCGAAGAGTGTGGCTCCAACACTTCATGTCATGTTTGTTTCATGCTCTTGGGGCATTTCATCAAACACCTTATGTGCATAAGAGGAACCAAAAGCAAACCTACACCCACTTGTGAAGAGAATGGCTCCAAAATGGCTAAGTGTTGGCTGCTGGATGGGTATATATAGGCGAGGGCTTTAGTCGCGGTTGGCACGGCAAACCGTGACTAAAGGTGCCGAAACCTTTAGTCATGATTGTCTGGCCAACCGCGACTAAAGCCCCTCACGATGCACCAGCTGGCCACCGAGCGCCAGGCCGGAGCCTTTGGTCGCGGTTCACCTCGAACCGCGACTAAAGGTCCCATTGGTCATGGTTCCTACAGCCCGCGACTTATGGGGCTGGACGGAAAGCCTTTTTTTCCACTAGTGATTCCTGCCCTCGCACAAAGAAGTGCTAGTAGCAAACTTCACGCCCTCACACAAAGAAGTGCTAGTAGCAAACTTCACGAGTTAATCGCGCAGAACTACCACATACGTGGCTACATTTGCGAAAAAAAGACAAAAGAAAAAAGAAAACAGATTGTGTCGCGCATAAGTGTAATCCTTTCGGAAATGGAGAATTTGGATGTCCATCATTGAACGCTTTGCATGGCAGGAAGCACAACCGCTCATCATGGCAGCACACTCTTATGCTCAGATGGAGAGGGCCACTCCGACGGTCGGTGTGTATGTGCTTCTGCTCTCCTCCCCCTCCGTCCCTCCCTGACCTCTCCATGTATATCTCTTTGACCGGCGATTTGGGAATTGGGGTTAGGGTTAGGATTTAGGAACTAGGAATAGGGGGAAATTTCCTCTCTCTTCCCTCCAACAGACCTCGCCTCCGAGCTCGCCATATCCGCCTCTTCTTTCTGCGACCGCGTCGTCCCCGCGGGCGACTGGTCGCGCCTCCCCCACCCCTCCCAGCGAGCGCTCCCCCTCTCCTCCTCCTGCCCGCCGCCATCGCCGTCGCCCGTCGCGAGCCTTGGCACGGGCGACGCTGGCGGCGGCGGTCCTCGGCCCTTCCTCCCAGAGTCCTCCGGCGCCGGACGGGCGATTCGGCGATGCACTCAGCGGCGGCGGTTCATGGCGGCGGAGATCTGGCGGGCGAGCTCTCGGCGGCGGCGTCGTTGATAACGGACAGCGGCGGTGCGGGCTGGCGGCGTCCGCCCGACTCGGATCTGGGCCCTTCGGGCCCCATCTGGGCCGGGGCGGGCCGGCGACAGGCGTGGTGTCTGCGGGGCTCTCAGGAGTCGGTGGCGATGTGTCTGGCAGGTGCGGGCGGCGGCTTTGGCTGCCGGTGTGCAGCAGTGCAGTGGCTGGGGCTTTGTGGTCCAACTATGGGCCCGGCCAGGCCTGGGTGGCCTGGTTTGCCCTGGCTGCGGCGTTCGGTCGGCAATCCGCGTCGGTGCGGGAGGCAGAGGCCTTCGGCGCGATGGCGGTGGAGGTGGTTCCCTCTGAAGGAACAACAGTAAGTCAAGAACAACAGGTTTTATCAGTCCATGGAGTAACTAAAATAATGACATCCATGGGAGGGAGCAAGAAGCAAACCTAAGAGAGTGCTGCCGAGCCATGGGGACGTCTTTGCAAGGTTGTGGCTGTCAAACGACCATGCATGCACAAACAGACAAACATGAGCACAAACAGACAAGGGGATTGACAAAACAAATGATGTTTGCTTTAGTAATGTACAAAATGTTTTACAAGCACACAGGACATCAAGCCTACAAAAGAGAAGATTTGGAACCATGGAAGTACATGGAGATTGAAACCGCAAGCAAGCCTAACACGTTCCTCACGACATAATTGCAATGTTCCCAGGCAAAAAAGGAAGACAGCACTGGAAGCCCGAGTATCAAACTAAATGAAGAAAAAACAGATCATTAAAGGCAAAACACCCAACATATTATCAACACTTACATATCCAAAGCACAGAGAGCGGTAGACCTTTTTTCGAAAAGCGGGTTAAACCTACGGCCTGCGAGCAGGAGACTAAAGTCTTGCATAATAGAAATTAGCAAGTAAACAACATAGTTAACTACAACATTAATCTAAGGTGACGCAGAGCTGATGCAAGCCTAAGCAATATTAGTTCATGTTGTGTTGTATCCAACCCAGGCCACTGAACAAAACAAACACCGTTCAAGCTAACCCAAGTGGAAAACTATTCCAGAGCTAAACTTGGGTCCTGTGTGATATTTGTTCCATGAACCTTTTTTTAAATGGAATGCAACAAAGCAACAGAGGCCTTAGCTTAAAAATAAAGTTCACTTAATCCCTCCATTCTAGCATATAAGGTGTATTGGTTTTCGTGCAAGTCAACCATTTGAATGTTTGACCAAGATTATAGAATAAAATAACATCTGCAATACCTAGTAGAAAAAATATGAAACTAATTTTTGTGATAGTTCAAATGATATAAACTTCATATTGTGAATGTTGATATATTTTTCTAAAAACTCAGTCAAACATGCACTCATTTGACTTTTCAAAAAACAAATACACCTTATATAAAGGAACGGAGGGAGTAGAAGAGAGTTCCCTTCATTTCAATATAACAACTATAACTCCAAAACGGAATCCTAAATATACATCACTATGCCAAAGCATTTAAAAAACACATGATGCAATTTCCCATACTCTTACCAGTTTAAGGTTGCGAACTGAATCCTCAATTAGAGCATACACAATACTATGAAACCTACACTACAAGATCTAAAATGGTAGCATAGTGTTCATCACAGCTATGGCACCAGTGATTTTCCAACTATGGCCGACAAAAACAATCTTAGAGAATTCATCAAACATGTAGCGCATGTAGCGTTTCATCAACACCCCAACCAGGGCATGAACAAAAAACCACAACCAAACAGAACAGTAGCACTGCACAATATGCAAACATTTTTTTCTATTTGATAGCCATCAACAAGTCCATAGGGATCCTCTATCAAACTAAACACAGAGAATTTCATTGGAAAGAAAGATTGTTACCACCACAAGATTCGGGTAGCCGAAAGAGCACAACCACAGATCCAAACGCAAAATCATAGGCTTGATGGCCGGCATCAGAGTCGCAAATGACTCAATGGTCAGGACATATCAGAAAGAGAGAGGGAGATACAGCTCACCACTACCACGGCTGCGGAAGCTGAGGTTGTATAAGGTAGCCATCCTCAAAGAATCAACCACATGTCAGCCAAAGTGTTCATCATCCAACATTGGAGCTCAAAATAATGGTACAGTATGCTGACCACCAACATGTTCTTCGTCTTGGTGCCCAACCACACGATCCACCGGTTGCTGCTCCTAGAAACAGGTTACAAACATGTGTTAGATGTTGATTCAAGATGCCAACCATGTACAGTTCTGAATTGGGCGTTGTGAGGACATGTAGCTAGAAAATAATAGTTATTTTACCATGTACAGTTTCTCTAAGTGGTTATACAATTTGACACTAACTAGTTTTACAGTATCCGTGTTATTGTTTGTTGATACATCATAATAGGAGACAACCGTCAGCCATCAAAGCAGTAAGCACTACAATGCCAAACTTAGTGTTCATACATCAAAGTGACTAAATGTCAAACCTGAACAATCATCTATATCAAACAAGGTCTATCTGCTTAGTGTTGGGACTTGTCTACGATTTAGATATTAAGTCACCCATGAAGCTCACAAGCAAATGATGAATTGACTTCCTATTGGCACTTATTTTTTGTCATTCGAGCTTGGTTTCATGTCTCTATTAATTACTCCAAGGGTTAAGCTCCGCTTGCACTTAGGTGGTTTAATTCGTCCAAGTTCAGGTCCCAGACAATAACAAGCTTGTGTCTCATAATGATACCTGAGCTCTAGATTCCCGAATGAAAAATAAAAATAGATATTTTTATTATTTCAGTCATATTTGGCTGACGAGGGGAGAATGTTTAGAAATGCTAATTATCAAACACCACTCTACAACATGAAACCAAATCCAGATAACCATAAGGTGGAAGAAACAATACAAAGAAGATTGAAACTGGAACCCTGCAAGTCTGTAGTATCCTTCACATAACTAAACTGGCATAACTAAACTGGCTGATTGAATACTACCGCTTGAAACTCACGGCTATTAATTTCCCTCTTGCAGAACAACAACCAAACAACAAAACTATAGTTAAATGCTTGTTGCAGCAAGACAGCACATTATGTGGAGAAGACTTGAAGAAAAGGGGGTTGTCTCTCTCTCTCACTGACATTGTTGACAAACAACATGATGCACATCATTAGCCAGAAATAATTAAAACCTAGTTGTGCTATATAATCCTCTATCCTTAGAACTGGAACAAGAGAAATAACCATCTAGATTATTGAACAGTGATCAGGAAATACAAAAGAAGTGGGACATAATGATAAGTTCAGTTTCCTTTGAAGCAAAATGAATGATCTTAGAGATGCAAAACTACAATATTAGCAGTTGAAAATTGCTGAAATTACAACAAAGTGAAAGAAATGTTTATGTATATTTATTTCTAAACATGGTATCGTGCCCTGCGTATGCGCGCTTAAACATGGCTAACTATTGTGGTGGCCGGAAGACAAACACCACAGAACCCGGACCTAAATCATCGACTCGATAGCCAGCACACAAACATGCCACATCTCGATGGCGAGACCATCTCAGGGCACATGAAGAGATTGAGGAGACCAGGGGCTCACCAAAACCAAGGAGCATGCCAATGTAGTAGATCCTAGGAGGAGGTTGTCCACCGAGTCATAGTAGCCAGACAACAAATTTGATGATTCTTTGAAGTAACCTACAAATAAACCACAAAAATTAATCAGTTAATCCATTCCAAAGCCACAAATGACCATAAAGATTACCATGATTGACTTTCTGTTGTGAGTACTTTGACAGCATGAAACCAAAACTAGAACACCATAAGGTGGAAGAGGAACAATACAAAGAAGATGAAATTGGAACCCTGTAAGTCTACAGTATCCTTCACATAACTAAACTCGCAGATTAAATACTACTACTAGAAACTCATGGCTAGAAATTTCTCTCTCCTTCAAAAAACAACAATCAAACAATAGAACTGAAATTATAGGTGACAACTTGCAGCAAGATAGAACATTATGTGAACATATTCAGATATTTGCAAGAACACAAATTATTTGGTACAACTAATCAACTGATGGCATTCTATAATGCCTCACTAAACTATAAGAATTGAAGATTTTTTCTCATTGTAATATAAGTACAAGTATTCACTCAATTAGTGGAGCACATGGTTCATTCCATGATTAACTTTTACGTATCAGTTTATGGACTGTAAATGAAGATCATCGAGAAACAAAGATCATCGGGAAACAAAAGTATACATGCCAGTACATATGTAGTACGCTATAGGTAAAAAAACCATGCTACAAATGGAACTGTTAAAAGCCAAAACTATGTTGGTGGCTGACTGCACACAGTAGCTACAATCTCAGTCCCATCACCACCAAACTAAGACCACTTCAATGGCTAGCATATCAGGGCATGAACAGGACATCACCACTTCGGCTCGATCGCGAGCGCACAAAGTGGCCATAGCTCAAAGGCTAGGTCCCAGAGCACGGTAGAAAGGTGAGACAGAGGACTTACCCATCATAGTTGTAGCCAATGGCAAGCATCAACACCACGACATCACGAATTTGCCCTGTCACACAATGATGGTGCAGCCCACATAGGCCTAACAATGTCTAGTCCTCCATCAGACATAGACAGGTCCGCTCCAGTGATTATGCCCATTGTGTGAAAAAAAGGCCACTCTCCAGGACGTTATAGAGCCTCTCTGTCTCGCCTCGCTCATGATTTGGCTCGTGATGCTATAGAAATCATAAAAGAGACGCATCCATTGTAAGCTTGCACTTGACGAAGAGCTTCTCGGCGAGACCATCTGCAATTGCAAGAAGGAAATGAAAAGCGAGGTCAGAACCCTAAGAGATGTTGGGGGAAGCAAATAAGAATGGTCTACCACATCCGGCACTACAAGATTGACATTTGAAGATTGACAAATTTAAATGGAACTAAAATAAATATTTCCGTATTTTTATTTCTAAGAATAGAAGGATTCTAAAGAAGATTCATGAGGACCAGCATTCTTTTACACACCAAAATATATATTTGCATATTGAAGAGATGATGTTTCTCATAGCAGGTTACTGAAATTCAAAATGAAGAACGAGAATCAGTTTTAACCTCTCAAAGACAAGTCTGAGGGTAGGTAGCAAAAAGGCAACTCTTCGAGACGTTATAGAGCCTCTTTGTCTCACCTTGCTCAAGATTTGTCTCGTGATGATATAGAAATCATAAAAGAGACACAATTGATGTAATCTTGCACTTGATGAAGAGCTTCTTGTCGAGACCATCTGCGACTGCAAGAGGGAAATGAAAAGTGAGGTCAGAACCCTGAGAGATGTTGGGGAAAGCAACTAAGAATGGTCTACCACATCCAGCACTACAAGATTGACAATTCAAGATTGGCAAATTCAAACAGAACTAAAATAAATATTTCGATATATTCATTTCAAAGCATAGAAGGATTCAAAAGAAGATTCATGAGGACCAGCTTTCTTTTGCACACCAAAAGATACTTTTGCAGACTGAAGAGATGATGTTTCTCATAACAGGTTATAGGAGATTGAAAAATGAAGAATGAGAATCAGTTTTAACCTCCCAAAGACAAGGCTGTGTTTTGAAACTGCATAGTTCAACAAGTAGGCCAGGGAACAAATTCCCTTGTCCTTAATAGTTTTTGTTAAACAGTGGAGACAATCCACATGATGTATCTCACCCAGCCGATGCTTACCAACCTGCAGGAAAAAGGGGGTTAAGATAGGTCTGGGGGAGGGAGAAAAGGTGAAGGAGACGGGCAAGTTAGTACCTTGAGCAGTGATGTGGTGGTGGTGGGACATGATTAGATTTCTCAAAAGCTCGAACCCATATTTTGCTATCCACATTGGTTGATCCTTGCATAGTACCCGTCATGGTTGATGCAATGAAGCTGAGACCTGGTACGCAATTACAATCAGTGGAATAGTTTAAATTACTTCCTTCCCATATGACGCAAAGTGCTACATATCAAAACAGCATATGTAGAATATATCTAAAAGCAGCAAGTAAATCACACAAATATCCGTTAATGACACAAATTTGTTGAAACAAATCTAAAAACAGATGGAATTTTATCGCTTCATTTAGTTGAACAATCAGTTAGACTGGGATCAACTGAGCAAGAAGTTGAAAAAAAGGAATACTGCCACCGAGAAAGATACTAACTACAAGGTGTATTTCATCAACAATGCGCTCATTCAGCTTTGAATTTATATTGCATTCCTCGTTGACCAATCACATTTACAACATGACATGGTTGTTTTTCTAAACAGATAACAGGAAATTAAAAACATGGAGAATAGAAAGAAGACGCGTACACACTAAATGGTGTGTCAGTGTTTATAACCTGGAAGGCAAGTCTGGATTAACTGAACGGCATGCTTCCACTCAGATAGATACTTACTACGATGGTGTATTTCAGCAGAAGACACACCCAATACAGCTTACAAATGAAATAGCATTCAACAGTCCTTCTAGATGGCAACCAACCCACTACATTTGCAGTAAAAGATAAGAATTTTGGAACGTATTACAGGAAATCAGTAGCACAGAGAATGAAAAGAAGACGCATACACATTCGATGGTGAATCAATGTTAACCTGGAAGACAACTTATGTGTTCAAAACTATAGAACTGAACAATTAGGCAATGAAGGCAGGAATCCAAGTAAAAAGTTACCAGACAAGCTACTAATGGGATTCGACAGATTCGCAATTGAAAATTATGAAATATTTAAGAATCATTTAGTTGCAAAATTATTTAGACCGGGATTAACTAAATGCTTGTACTCGAAAAAGACGGAATCTTTAAGCATTAATACACCTTCGAAATAATATAGCATTACTCGTTGCTAGATGGCAATCAACCACTATATTTGCAGCATGAAATGTTTGTTCTTCTGAACGAACATGAAATTTGAAACATGAGGAATGGAAAGAAGACACAGGCTAACACGGTATCAGGTATATGTGTTAACCTGGAAGACAAGACAAGTGTATTTTCAAAACTGCAAAACTAGACAACACAACTATATGTTATCAAAATTGTAGAACTAAATAAGTAGGCCAAGAAACTTGAGAAATGACCAATTTGATTTCTGAACTCTGATGGCGAAAAACAAAATGAATTGGGGCACCAAAATTAAGCTTAATTTCCTCTTAAGTGTAAAGCAAGAAGAATGGTCTACCACATCCAGCACTACAAGATTGACAATTGAAGATTGGGAAATTTACATGGAACTAAAATAAACATTTCAATACCAATATCTGTAAGTATAGAAGGATTCAAAAGATTCGTTGCGACCAGCTTTGGGACAACAACAATTACATTGATAGAGTGAAGAGATGACGTCTCTCATGACAGGTTACAGGAAATTCAAAAATGAAGAATGAGAATCAGTTTTAACCTCCCAAAGACAACTCAGTGTTTGAAACTGCAAAGTTCAACAACTAGGATAGGGAACAAAAGCCCCTTGTCCTTAATAATAGTTGTCAAGCACTGGAGCCAATTCACATGATGTATCTCACCTCACTGGTGCTTATAAACCTGCAGGAAAAAGGAGGTGAAGATAGGAGATTTTGGGACAGGGAAAGAAAGTGAAGAAGACGAGTGAGTACCTTCAACGGTGATGTGGTGGTTGTGGGGCACGGTGTTGAATCTCCTAACAAGCTTTAACCGCCTGTGCTCGGATGGAATAGTTCATCCAAGTTGAGGGTGTAGCATATTGACAACCTCATTAAGCACTGCATTGTACAAAAACATTGCACCATTTACTTGCAAGGTTAATTAAACTAAATAAATAAGATCACTTGAACAAGGAGTTAAATATAGAGAAAGGAATGCATTAGTCAGAAAGATAGTATGTCAACTAATATTAAAGCATACATTCCTGCTACATGGCAACCAAGCACTAGGAGATGGTATCAGGACGGACTAGAGGATATTC
The DNA here is from genome assembly GCA_021437245.1 of Aegilops speltoides. Taxonomy (NCBI): domain Eukaryota; kingdom Viridiplantae; phylum Streptophyta; class Magnoliopsida; order Poales; family Poaceae; genus Aegilops; species Aegilops speltoides. The sequence continues at coordinate 40,429 of JAHHZJ010002299.1, forward strand.
GTATCAATGGGTGTATGAATGTGAGCCTAAAGACAACTCTTCAGAGTTGCAGTGCTAGGCTCGAGAACAAAAGTTTCTAGACTCTCACACTCTTTGTCCTTAATTTTCCAATCCAAAGGACGTTAACTAGCCGCTCCATCTCAGCTTGCTCAATTTGGGGGCAACAATGAACTGGTGATGCTAGAAATTGTAAAAGAAGAGGTGGACAGAGCAGAACAAATAGTGTCCCTATATCACACAACACAAGTCACACGGAAGGCTCTAACAACTGCATAATTAAGTACAATTCCATGTAACAACTGAAAGTCAGGTGTATCACCTTGGCCAAGGTGTCATCCATCGTGAGAGCCCGCCTGTTGCCCTCTTCAACCTTGACCCAGTCCCTATGTAATGGAAGAAAAAATCAGCCATCAAACCATAAGGGGTGTATTTCTTGCGATAGGAAAAGATACAAGAGTGTCATCATTGTAATTAAGATATAACCATGTTGGACTATGCGGACATAAACATATTGGAACACCTCATGCAAGTTATCTTAGTGCTTGCTTAGTGAAACTAAACTCTACTATGCCGACATAACCATGCTGCAAGCAAACAACCAAATAACCATAAAAAGAAAAACTTGACACACGCTTCAAAAATAATTTACTAGACTAGAGAGCACTGAAATAGACAATTCATTGTCATGCATAGCAGTAGTACAGTAAACAAACAATGGCAGTACCAGCACTGAAATCCAACAGCACTAACACCATCACTTGATCGCCCGCAAAAAAAATCACTTGATTGCACTAGTGGTGTTAATAATCCAACATCATCCCAGTTGCAGCATTATGTATGCATGTAATTCCCTCACACTGGATAGTGCTACTGCTAGTATTTTGCTAGTAATGAAATTTGTCATTCTTGTGATTGCCGAAACCAAATGCCCAAAAGTAATCAAAGGACACCAATCTTACGTAATACTACTGAACATCCAGTGCAACTGTCATTTAGAAAAAGGAAAAAGTGTTGTAATGTCTCAGTTTGGTAACTCGCAAAGAAATCAACTTCTGAATTAAATCACACCTCTTAAGCATTGGTATACTCCCTCTGTAAGCATTATGATTTGTTGGTTGTACTTGACCAATCCTAAACAAAAAAAATAATGCTCCAATGGTCGGGCCTAACAACTAGTGGTTTCCAGAACTCGGACTCTCTTCTTAGCGATGTCAGTCAACCTTAAGTCTGCATGCCACGACCCCAATTTAATTACTATTTACTAGTCTGTACATCTTGTGTGGACAGCAGCAGAAGAAGAAGCAGAGACATGTGAATCCTTTTATAATTATTAGAAAGTGAACATGTTGGGCATGTCACAACCAAACCACAATCAACCTGGACTACTAGTTTAGTTTCTCAACAATCAGCAAGACATCCCTATTAGAGAAGGAGATGCAGGAATAGTACAACTGAGACCAGCAGCTCATCCATCTATGCACGATATAGCTGTCAAATTTACTACCAGGAGATCAATTATACAAGTATCTGAACAAGTTACAGTCAGATAAATTTTATATTCAGTACAATTCCATATAACAACTGAAAATCAAGGGCATCACCTTGAAGAAGGTGTCGTCGAGCATGAGAGCCCGCCTGTTGTCCACTTGAACCTTGGCCCAGTCCCTACGCAATGGAAGAAGAAAATCAGCCATCAAATGGGAAGGGGTATATTTCTCGCGAGAGGAAAAGACACGATGAGTGTCATCAATGTAAGACACCACATCTACTGCATAAATGAATGAATGCAGCATTTTTCATGTTGCAAGCAAACAACCAAATAACCATGAAGAGGAAAACTTGACACGCACCGTGAAAATAATTAACTAGAGAGAACTGAAATATCAAGTTCATTGTCATGCATAGGCAGTAGTACAACAAGCAAACAATGGCAATCGTGCTACAAACTTTGTAGCACTAGCGGTGCTAATAGTCCAAGAGCGTCCTAGCTGTAGCACTATGTATACATGTAATTTCCTTACACTGGATATTGTCGTTGCAGCTGGTGTTCTCTCGCTCTCTCATCGCTCTAAAACTGAGGAACCGAGACAGAGTGTATTGTGATGCATGCAACTAGCTGCAGCGTTTTCTTCTCTTTTATTTATATGTGTTACAGCAACAGATACTTCCTAGTCTACAGGCCATGTTTGAGCACGCTGCCTCAACGCCGCCATGTCCTGCATGAACTCGTGCCATCCCACGAGAGCGAACACTGCAGCACTAGCTACTACATGCAGAAAACAAAAGACCTCGTGCTATGTACGAGAACAGACTCCCGGTGCATGCCTATTCTGACGAAACTGAAATAAATCGACACCTAGCTTAACTGAAGAAAGATGCAGCAGGATTCAGTGTTCAACAGATAGTGCTACTGCTAGCAGTTTGCTAATAATCAAATTAAACAGCTGCACATGACAGGAAGGGGGAGGAAGAGGAGGAGGTGGGCATGCATACCTTGGCTCGAGGACCTGCCACGGGTGCTGCCGCATCAACGACACCGGCAAGAGGGCGCAGCTGGAGGCCATGACATCCGTTGAGGTCCCTATATTTGATTGGTGATGAGCTAGTTCCAGAAGAAGGGGAACGAGCGAGCGCCTGTAGTTGACGGAAGAAGGCCAAGTCGCATCTTTTGGTCTTTGCTCGGCCGGCGAGGCAGCTCCGTCCTCACCCGCGCGCAATGACCAGGTCTTTGCATCGAAGGAGCAAGGAGCAGCCGACACCTCTCTCCTCGCGCAGGCAGACCAAAGGACCCGCCAGGCACCACGCACGCACGCACGCCGGAGGTCGTGCAGCTACAGCTGCGTCGACGGGGAGGAGCGCCACCGACTGGCTGGTGGTCGCCCTGGTCGCGGGCCAGCGCAGGCCGTGCCTGTCAGGTCCGACGAGGGGAGGCGACCCACTATGGCTGCCAACTCCCTCCAGATCGAGGGCGTGTCCTCCAGATCGGCGCGGGCATGGCTGCGAATCCGATGCGGCCGCCGCGAGTCTAGGAGCGGCGCCATGGCTGCCGCCTCGCCTGCATGATCAGCATCGTCGACGGTGGGGTGGTGGTAGGGGTGGGGGCGGCGGCGGCGGCGGATCGAGGTCTGCCCATCTATCGGAGGGAGAGATGGAGAGATGGAGGGAGAGGGTGGGGAATGAATCTGAATCACCAGAGGAAAGGAAAGAGCACACTTATTTCGTTTCTATCTACTCAATTAAAACCGCGTCCTGTCGACTACTACTACTGTTGATTCCTCATTGGTCCATCCCAACACCCCACGGATCGAGCCCCCTCTTGGGCTCATCCCAGCCACCCTCCTACATCCAACGACACGCAAAATTCATACTTTTTTTTTTCCTTTTGAGCGGTAAATTCCATACTTGTTGATTGGCCGATCGCTACAGGTCCGGATTGGTGGGTCAACCCCGTCCTCCTTCTTATCACAGACCCATCTTGAACCATATTTCCCCTGCACACATGCATATAAGTTGTGTTGTGCATTTCCTTGTTAAACTATCATGTATCGGGGCAAGATTGATTTGATAGTAGATAGTGTTGCGTCTTTCCTGTTTCGAGAGAGAGGAACCGATGATCACGACGCCATGCCAGCCATCCCATACTCAAAGTCACGATTGTCTTGTCTCATCCAGTGGCAGGGGTGGCGTGTGAAATTGCCTGCTGGTGGATCACCGGCCAAGTCGGATCCCTGAGTGAGCCCGTTCCCGGACTATCATCCGCCGCCACCACCCATGCTATTCCATGGTTGAGGGCCACCACCATGGTCAGATCAGCCGCCAGCCAGCCACGACTCCATGTGAGCCACACCGCCCACACCTCCACGACGCCCTTGTTGCACCACCGGGGCTACGTCACGCACTGTCACACCGAGAAGTAGCAGTTGTGCCTTCGCGGTCCAGATTGGATCAAACCCCCACGCTCGTGGGCGCCCCGCGACACCCATGGACACGCGAGAGCGAGGAGAAACTCCTCTGTCGTCGTCAACTGCACGGGCTTAGCCCGAGGGTGTCCATCGATGGCGGCTGGCGGATGGGAGGCCGGCGGTACTGGCGGGTGCAGCTGGAGGCTTCGCCCATCTGGCCCGGGGGACGCGACACGTGCACGTGTGTCCGGTGTTAGGGGCCGTCCGGGGTGGTTGTTCATTGATAATCTGCTTAGCGGTTGTTGTGTTGGTTTAAGCATAGCATGCGAGTTTAGCTTTGGCGTTTGGGTTCACGAGGAGAGCAACGATCTATAAGATGTTTTGCTAGTTGCCACACACCTTTCAAGATTAAGGTAATTTGTAACAAAAGAGTTCAAATCCGGGTGCCGTCGTGTAGGGTCCAAACTCGTACCTTGTTAGGCACTAAGGGCGTCTCCAATGCCAACCCGCAAATTCCTCTGATATATGTCCGTTTTTGTGTCTAGACATGGTCCGCGGACATGATACGGGAGAGAGCAATACAACACTATTTGCAAAGTATCTGTCTGGGAGGTGAAACAGTAAGTGGAGACCGTGCATGTGGTGCCTATTTATGGTGCGGTGTCCGGTTGGCAGGAGGGAGAGGAGAGAGGGACCATATGCATGTGAATAGAGAAAAGAGAGAGGATGACCACGCGGAGGCTTTTGGTTGGTCAAGTGGATGTATGGACTCCGATATATCTCCCCTATTTTTGTCTCCAATTTGCCGAAAAACAGACTTCCGGAGCGCTTCGCGAGCCGATACAGGTCCCCATTCAATTGCAAAAGTGAACAAGTGTGTCTGGTCAGACATGCGCCGAAGCTTTGTGGGTCTCCGTTGGAGATGCCGTAATGTCATACTATATAAAGCAATGAAAAACCTCAAATACACTCCAAGTTATTGTCGGACAAAATCTCTTCTCTATTCGGGTTCTAGTGTTTATCATGTTATCGCATGTGCTGAAGGTGGCCATATCACCTATGATTTTCAACATTGTGTAAATATCATTTTCATCGTGTCATACACAAACACGTGGGTGCATGGTATCACCACTTAAGATAATGTCCATGGATTATGGTGTCCTCTCATTCTTTTCTAAAGCATTCACCATTCTTCCCGTCTCTCTCCACACACCACTGTCCCCTTCTTCCTTTTCCTTTTCGGCCCTCCGTCGTTCTTCGTGTCCACAACTCAGGTGGCGGGGAGGGGTTACGTTGCAGCCGCCGCACACGACTTATGACCCGAAACACCAGGGGTCATGTTTCGACAATACTAACGTGTCAGCGCTCTGGTCCGCCTTCCAACTAGTGTGTTTGTATATATATAGGGGCTGGGAACGTTGCTCGTTGATAACCAGCTAGCACATTGAACAAGGAAGTGATGCTTACTTAAGTAGCGGGGGCATAGGTGATTAGCTACATGCTACTTAGCTAGCTTGATGCATGCATGATATCTGTCAATTATCAAATAAGATAGTCCTTTTTTGAAGCACAGTAAAATCAAAGTCGCTCATATACACGAGCATAAACTCACATCAAATAAGATCTTCATAGACGATACATTTTGGCTAGCTACCATGAAAGTGAAGGAGTGCACGCCCGTAGGTGTATAGTCACGCATGCATGTATTTAATCTTCATACGTAGGTGCATGCACTAGTGTGCGTGCTTTTTTCTTATCTTCTCAATCATTTTATTTTGTCTCTTGATCCACCATGCATTTAATCTTTGTATGTCAAAATTTGAAATGATTATATCGTTTTGACTCAAAAAGGTTGCTACGAGAACTACTTAATTGAAATATCCGTGCTTTATGTGATGACATATTTGACGCTATTGCCAATATTGCAGTATTACATATTTGGACGAAATCCGCTCGGACGAGCTGTTGGTCTAGCCCCTCTGCCGCCGCCGCGGCCTATGGTCCGATTGTCTACCATGCAAGTTGTGGAACCCCTGACCAGCAGAGGGCCGCGGTTGGGCTTTGTGGGAGGCGGTTGGGAATTTTGACATGTGTGTATTGCAACCGATCGAGAAATTAAAGAAAAACAAAATAGAGATTCATGAGTCTCTCGGAAACGAGCCGCCGGTTTGCCGCCGGAGTGGACGATCTTGCCGCGGTGGCAGCGGTGCTAACCTAACCGGAGAGGAGCTCGCAAAAGTCGATTGAATGAGGTCCGCGACCCCGGCGGCGGTTGGGAGAGGCGAGGTACGTGCTCGCGCGGACGTCGGCCGGCGCAAAGGTGCCGCATGCATGTATGTATGCATGCACCTCGGAATCAGAAGGCCGCGGCGATGGAGCCAGCCTCGGACGTATCCTGGGAACATGCACACATATAGTATTCCGCGCACAGTTGACGAAGAAGAATGAAAAAAGAAAGGAAAGGACAATCGAGCGTAGATGCAACTGAACCGTGCGTGCGTGCTTAAGTGGTGCACGGCGCATGCTTGCTGGTGACGTACGGGAGTTATTTTCGCAATCTACTTGGCGTGCAGTGCAACTGATCCCCATCCGTCTCGGATCTTTTGGTGCGTGCCATTGCAGATCCGTAATTCCCTTTGATATTTCCTTTGATATTTTTGATAAATAATGACAGTACTGGCTTGGCCCCTGATGATCTCGTAGAACGACAATTGAGGAGAGGAGGCGTCACGGCCGGGAAGCAGCATCGATTCAACGATGGCCTCTGGCGATGATGGCGTACGCGGTCTACAAGCAGGAAACATCCCGGCCGGGCTTCACTCATGAAGCATTCTTTTCTGGATGTAGCTAGCTAGAAGAAGAGCTAGGAAGGTATAGAAGATGCATACAAGTCGTGGATCGATCGGAGCGAGGGATCCAGCTGCACCTACGTACTCCACTCCAGTAGCTTAGCGTTACGTTTGTTTCCTCCATGCATCGACTTTTTTTTTTCTCTTTTCTTTTTCTCGCGCCACCCACCGCGCGAGCTCCACCAATCTACCAGGCTCGTCGGCGTCACTCATCCATGCGCACGCGTCCATCACTAGTCTTGGGTTGACTTCCGCGGATTGGCTCCATCCGCGACTCGGCATCCGTGTCCGCGTCCGCGTCGGCAAACCATATTCTGCAAAGCAAAGGATCCGGTCGTCGGCAAACCACATGCACAACAGCTTAAATATCGCCATCCATCCTTCGTCTAGTAGTAGCTAGTACTGGAAATGGAGTGGCTTAATGATCAAGGTACGTACCATGCATGGGGACGCCCGCCCTCGCTGCCCCCTGCACATGGGGACGTACGATACCATGTCACCTCAAGGCGTGCTTCTCGTCGCGCCACCCACCGAGCTCATCGCGCGACGATGGCGCGCCTCACGATGCCATCTTGCCATGCTCGGCCGCCATGGATGAACGGGCCTGTTTGACCGAATGCCACATATGTGAAGAGAATGGCTCCAAAATGGCTAAGTGTTGGCTGCTGGATGGGTATATATAGGCGAGGGCTTTAGTCGGTTGGCCCGGCAAACCGGACTAAAGGTGCTCGAAGGCCTTTAGTCATGGTTGTCTGGCCAACCGCGACTAAAGCCCTCACGCACCAGCTGGCCACCGAGCGCTGGGCCTGGCCTTTGGTCGCGGTTCACCTCCGTAATCATGATTAAAGGTCCCATTGGTCGCGTTCTACATTCGCGACTTATGGGCTGGACGGAAAGCCTTTTTTTCCACTAGTGATTCCTGCCTCACACAAAGAAGTACTAGTAGCAAACTTCACGCCTCGCACGAGAAGTACTAGTAGCAAACTTCACGAGTTAATCGCGAGAACTACCACATACGTGGCTTCATTTGCAAAAAAAAAAGCAGATTGTGTCGCGATAAGTGTAATCCTTTCGAAATGGAGAATTTGGATGTCCATCAACGCTTGTATGGCAGGAAGCACAACCGCCATCATGGCAGCACACTTTATGCTCAGATGGAGAGGGCCACTCCGACGGCCGTGTGTATGTGCTTCTCGCTTCCCTCCGTCTCCCCCTCGACCTCTCCATGTATATCTTTGACCCGATTTTGGGAATTGGGGTTAGGTTAGGATTTAGGAACTAGGAATAGGGGAAATTTCTTCCTCCAACAGACCTCGCCCGAGCTCGCCATATCCGCTTTTCTTTTTCGCGATCCGGTTGCCCTCATGGGCGATCTGTCGCGCCCCCCCACCCCCTCCCAAAGCGCCCTCCCCGCCACATCGCTGCCGCCTGTCTTGGCACGGCGACAGCAAGGCGGCGTCCCCCCTTCCCCAGAGTCCTCCCGGCGGACGGGCGATTCGGCAGCACTCAGGGCGGCGGTTCACAGCGGCGGAGATCTCGGCGGGCGAGCTCGGGCGCGCGGCGCTGCGATAACGGATACAGGGCGGTGCGGGCTGGCGGCGCCGCTTCGATTGGATCTGGCCTTCGCCATCTGCGCGGGCCGGGCGACAGCGTGGTGTTCGCGGGGCTCGTGAGTTGGCATATGTGTTCGGCAAGTGGGGCGGCGGTTGGCTGCGGTGTGCAGGGCAGTGCTGGGGCTTTGTGGTCCAACTATGGGCCCGCCAGCTGGGTGGCCTGGTTTGCCTCGCTGGCGGCAAGTTCGGCAATCCGCTGCCGGTGAGGGGAGGGCTTTTCGCGATGGCGGTGGAGGTGGTTCTCTCAAGGAACAACAGAAGTCAAGAACAACCTCTAGGTTTTATGAGTCCATGGAGTAACCAAAATAATGACATCCGTTGGAGGGAGCAAGAAGCAAACCTGAGAGAGTGCTGCTGAGCCATGGGGACATCTTTGCAAGGTTGTGGCTGTCAAACGACCATGCATGCACAAAAGACAAACATGAGCACAAACAGACAAGGGGATTGACAAAACAAATGACATTTGCTTTAGTAATGTACAAAATGTTTTGCAAGCACACAGGACAGCAAAGCCTACAAAAGAGAATATTTGAAACCATGGAAGTACATGGAGATTGAAACCACAAGCAAGCCTAACACGTTCCTCACGGCATAATTGCAATGTTCCTGTGCAAAAAAGGAAGACAGCATCGAAGCCCGAGTATCAAACTAAATGAAAAAAAACAGATCATTAAAGGCAAAACACCCAACATATTATCAACACTTACATATCCAAAGCAGAGAGCGGTAGACCTTTTTAAAAGCGGAAAACCTACGGCTCATGAAAGCAGAGACTAAAGTCTTGCATAATAGAAATTAGCAAGTAAACAACATAGTTAACTACAACATTAATCTAAGGTGACGAGAGCTGATGCAAGCCTAAGCAATATTAGTTCATGTTGTGTTGTATCCAACCAGGCACACCAACAACAAAACAAACACCGCTCAAGCTAACCCAAGTGGAAAAACTATTCCAGAGCTAAACTTGGGTCCCTGTGATATTTGTTCCATGAACCTTTTTTAAATGGAATGCAACAAAGCAACAGAGGCCTTAGCTTAAAATAAAGTTCACTTAATCCTCCATTCTAGCATATAAGGTGTATTGTTTTCGGCAAGTCAACCATTTGAATGTTTGACCAAGATTATAGAATAAAATAACAACATCTGCAATACCTAGTAGAAAAAATATGAAACTAATTTTTGTGATAGTTCAAATGATATAAACTTCATATTGTGAATGTTGATATATTTTTCTAAAACTCAGTCAAACATGCACTCATTTGACTTTTCAAAAACAAATACACCTTATATAAAGGAACGGAGGAGTAGAAGAGAGTTCTTCATTTCAATATAACAACTATAACTCCAAAACGGAATCCTAAATATACATCACTATGCCAAAGCATTTAAAAACACATGATGCAATTTCCCATACTCTTACCAGTAAGGTCATGAACTGAATCCTCAATTAGAGCACACACAATACTATGAAACCTACACTACAAGATCTAAAATGGTAGCATAGTGTTCATCACAGCTATGGCACCAGTGATTTTCCAACTATGGCCGATAAAAACAATCTTAGAGAATTCATCAAACATGTAGCGATGTAGCGTTTCATCAACACACCAACCAGGGCATGAACAAAAACCACAACCAAACAGAATAAAGAGCATCGCACAATATGCAAACATTTTTTTCTATTTGATAGCCATCAACAAGTCCATAGGGATCCTCTATCAAACTAAAACAGAGAATTTCATTGGAAAGAAAGATTGTTACCACCACAAGATTCGGTAGCCGAAAGAGCACAACCACGATCCAAACGCAAAATCATAGGCTTGATGGCCGCATCGTGAGTCGCAAATGACTCAATGGTCAGACATATCGAAGAGAGAGGGAGATACAGCTCACCACTACCACGGCTGCGGAAGCCGAGGTTGTATAAGGTAGCCATCCTCAAAGAATCAACCACATGTCAGCCAAAGTGTTCATCATCCAACATTGGAGCTCAAAATAATGGTACAAGATGTCGACCACCAACATGTTCTTCGTCTTGGTGCCCAACCACACGATCCACCGTTGCTGCTCCTAGAAACAGGTTACAAACATGTGTTAGATGTTGATTCAAGATGCCAACCATGTACAGTTCAATTGGGCCAGGAGGACATGTAGCTAGAAAATAATAGTTATTTTACCATGTACTCTCTAAGTGGTTATACAATTTGACACTAACTAGTTTTACAAGATCCGTTATTGTTTGTTGATACATCATAATAGGAGACAACCGTCAGCCATCAAAGCAGTAAGCACTACAATGCCAAACTTAGTGTTCATACATCAAAGTGACTAAATGTCAAACCTGAACAATCATCTATATCAAACAAGGTCTATCTGCTTAGTGTTGGGACTTGTCTACGATTTAGATATTAAGTCACCCATGAAGCTCACAAGCAAATGATGAATTGACTTCCTATTGGCACTTATTTTTTGTCATTCGAGCTTGGTTTCATGTCTCTATTAATTACTCCAAGGGTTAAGCTCCGCTTGCACTTAGGTGGTTTAATTCGCCCAAGTTCAGGTCCCGCATAATAACAAGCTTGTGTCTCATAATGATACCTGAGCTCTAGATTCTCAATGAAAAATAAAAATAGATATTTTTATTATTTCAGTCATATTTGGTCGACGAGGGAGAATGTTTAGAAATGCTAATTATCAAACACCACTCTACAACATGAAACCAAATCCAGATAACCATAAGGTGGAAGAAACAATACAAAGAAGATTGAACTCGAACCTCGCAAGTCTCAGAGTATCCTTCACATAACTAAACCGCATAACTAAACCGGCTGATTGAATACTACCGCTTGAAACTCACTATTAATTCTCTTGCGTAACAACAACCAAACAACAAAACTATAGTTAAATGCTTGTTGCAAAGAAGACATTATGTGGAGAAGACTTGAAGAAAAGGGGTTGTCTCTCTCTCAATCGACATTGTTGACAAACAACATGATGCACATCATTAGCCGTAAATAATTAAAACCTAGTTGTGCTATATAATCCTCTATCCTTAGAACTGGAACAAGAGAAATAACCATCTAGATTATTGAACAGTTGATCAGAAATACAAAAGAAGTGGGACATAATGATAAGTTCAGTTTCCTTTGAAGCAAAATGAATGATCTTAGAGATGCAAAACTACAATATTAGCAGTTGAAAATTGCTGAAATTACAACAAAGTGAAAGAAATGTTTATGTATATTTATTTCTAAACATGGTATCGTGTTCTCGATATGCGCTTAAACATGGCTAACTATTGTGGTGGCGGAAGACAAACACCACGTAACCCGGACCTAAATCATCGACTCGATAGCCAAGACACAAACATGCTACATCTCGATGGCGAGACCATCTCAGCACATGAAGAGATTGAGGAGACCAGGGGCTCACCAAAACCAAGGAGCATGCCAATGTAGTAGATCCTAGGAGGAGGTTGTCCACCGAGTCATAGTAGCCAGACAACAAATTTGATGATTCTTTGAAGTAACCTACAAATAAACCACAAAAATTAATCAGTTAATCCATTCCAAAGCCACAAATGACCATAAAGATTACCATGATTGACTTTCTTGTGAGTACTTTGACAGATGAAACCAAAACTAGAACACCATAAGGTGGAAGAGGAACAATACAAAGAAGATGAAATTGGAACCTCAGAAGTCTACAAGATCCTTCACATAACTAAACTCGCAGATTAAATACTACTACTAGAAACTCATGGCTAGAAATTCTCTCCTTCAAAAAACAACAATCAAACAATAGAACTGAAATTATAGGTGACAACTTGCAGCAAGATAGAACATTATGTGAACATATTCAGATATTTGCAAGAACACAAATTATTTGGTACAACTAATCAACTGATGGCATTCTATAATGCCTCACTAAACTATAAGAATTGAAGATTTTTCTCATTGTAATATAAGTACAAGTATTCACTCAATTAGTGGAGCACATGGTTCATTCCATGATTAACTTTACGATCAGTTTATGGACTGTAAATGAAGATCATCGAGAAACAAAGATCATCGGAAACAAAAGTATACATGCCAGACATATGTAGTACGCTATAGGTAAAAACCATGCTACAAATGGAACTGTTAAAAGCCAAAACTATGTTGGTGGTGATCGCACACAAGAGCTACAATCTCAGTCCCATCACCACCAAACTAAGACCACTTCAATGGCTAGCATATCAGGGCATGAACAGGACATCACCACTGGATCAATGAAGCACAAAGTGGCCATAGCTCAAAGGCTAGGTCCCAGAGCACGGTAGAAAGGTGAGACAGAGGACTTACCCATCATAGTTGTAGCCAATGGCAAGCATCAACACCACGACATCACGAATTTGCCCTGTCACACAATGATGGTGCAGCCCACATAGGCCTAACAATGTCTAGTCCTCCATCGCATATAGAGGTCCGCTCCAAAGGATTATGCCCATTGTGAAAAAAAGGCCACTCTCCAGACGTTATAGAGCCTCTCTGCTCGCCTCGCCATGATTTGCCTGTGATGCTATAGAAATCATAAAAGAGACGATCCATTGTAAGCTTGCACTTGACGAAGAGCTTCTCGGCGAGACCATCTGCAATTGCAAGAAGGAAATGAAAAGCGAGGTCGAACCCTAAGAGATGTTGGGGAAGCAAATAAGAATGGTCTACCACATCCGGCACTACAAGATTGACATTTGAAGATTGACAAATTTAAATGGAACTAAAATAAATATTTCCGTATTTTTATTTCTAAGAATAGAAGGATTCTAAAGAAGATTCATGAGGACCAGCATTCTTTTACACACCAAAATATATATTTGCATATTGAAGAGATGATGTTTCTCATAGCAGGTTACAGGAAATTCAAAAATGAAGAACGAGAATCAGTTTTAACCTCTCAAAGACAAGTCTGAGGGTAGGTAGCAAAAAGGCAACTCTTCGAGACGTTATAGAGCCTCTTTGTCTCACCTTGCTCAAGATTTGTCTCGTGATGATATAGAAATCATAAAAGAGACACAATTGATGTAATCTTGCACTTGATGAAGAGCTTCTTGTCGAGACCATCTGCGACTGCAAGAGGGAAATGAAAAGTGAGGTCAGAACCCTGAGAGATGTTGGGGAAAGCAACTAAGAATGGTCTACCACATCCAGCACTACAAGATTGACAATTCAAGATTGGCAAATTCAAACAGAACTAAAATAAATATTTCGATATATTCATTTCAAAGCATAGAAGGATTCAAAAGAAGATTCATGAGGACCAGCTTTTGCACACCAAAAGATACTTTTGCAGATCAAGAGATGATGTTTTCATAACAGGTTATAGGAGATTGAAAATGAAGAATGAGAATCAGTTTTAACCTCCCAAAGACAAGGCTGTGTTTTGAAACCTGATAGTTCAACAAGTAGGCCAGGAACAAATTCCTTGTCCTTAATAGTTTTTGTTAAACAAAGGAGACAATCCACATGATGTATCTCACCCAGCCGATGCTTACCAACCCAGGAAAAAGGGGTTAAGATAGGTCTGGGGAGGGAGAAAAGGTGAAGGAGACGGAAGTTAGTACCTTGAGCAGGATGTGGTGGTGGTGGGACCGGTGATGACTTCTGTAGTCAGCCACTCGGTGGGTCCCTCTCCTCCGAGTTCTCTTCTCTACTAGATCATGATGGCGCGCGTTGCTGCGCCCGTTTATTTTGCAATATAATGATAGGAATTTTGTTAATGCATGGGAACAAACTTATTTGTTGTCCCTTTGGACTTCCAGTTATGACTATATAATCATTTTGGCATTGGCAAAGGGCCACATGACTTCATACCCTAAAAAGGAAGCGAGACCATTTAGTGACGCTACAGCATCACTTGTTAGGGATAGGAAAATTCTCATTCCCTGTAGGGTCATATCTAGGTGTCTCCTCAAACATCATAGTGGTATTTCGCTTGGACCTGAATCTTTTATGTTTCTGAAAATCATCTTGAAGTTAGAAGAATTAACGGTGGAAGAACATGAAAATGTAATACATCTATTCAACTGGGCTTCTCATTGGATCGGTCACTATCTGTAGCAAGGAAGGGGAACAAAGGCTAATAAAGAACGCTGAGCGTTGGTGTTGCAAGCATCGGACATGATCGTGGACCTCCTAAGAGGAGTTAGGGGTTCATCTCGACCACCGAGGACCGCGAATTGGTGTATGGGTTGATGTAAGTTAGTATGTGCAAGAAGGAGAAAGAACAAAACTTAATTGATCAAATACTTGGCAAGATTCAGATCCGAGAGGCACTTGCGGTCTTTTACAATCATCAATCGAAGACAAAAGGTGAGCACTCAAATGTCCTTTCAAAATTTTTAGTATCGAGCATTGACAAATACAAGTAATATTAGGCAAGAGAATGTAGTTTTTCAGTTTCAAATCGATTAGTAATCTGTTTCTTGGTTTTATGCACATCCCTAACACAAACTAAACATAGAAACCACTTTCTTGCCTCGAATATAAACAACAAATAGTTTAAGAAATGGTACGACAATGGGTAAACAAACATGTCTCCATCGACATTAGCTTCCCAAAATCACGTAAAAAGAGTTCCTGCTTTCATAAGCATTAGAATTTTCAGCAATTGAAAGATAATTTGACAATGTAACCATAAGTACTTTAGGCAATTTAGAGATGTGGGCATCCAAAATTAATATTGTCACAAACAAATCATTAAAGTTGAGAGAATTGGCTCACCTTCAAACCAGCCATCATAGCAGAACCTAGTTAGAGAATTAACTGCGTTCATTTGGAAGCAGAAAGAACGCATCAACAAAAATAAATTCTTAAATTCCATGAAGATTTGGGAAAAATAGTGGATGAAGGAACAAGGAAATATCTTCCAAAAAAGGAACAAGGGAAAACTGGCGAGCGTGAAGAAGAATTAGTGACCTAAGGTCAACCATGCTTCGGAGATGGTTACTCAAAGTAAGGAGGAGTGGGGAAGGAGGAGCGGGGCAATGGAGATTATATGGACGCGATGGGCGTGAATCGTCATGGAAACTGGCATGAGTGGCGCACATCAATAGCCATTATTGGCGATGATTCGAATCCCGAACCGCCGGTTTCCTCGCGATTGTCAACTCCCTCGGCGCGGATCCTCGCGTCTGGCGTCCCTGGATCCCCTCGGCGCGGTTCCCTCGCTAGCGTCGGTGACGCCTCGACTTGGTCTCGCGACGCATGGATGCGGTGATAAATGGGCCAAGCATCGATCGCTCTGTAGTTTTGTGAGTTAGATAATGGGCCGTTGAAGCCCAATCAACCAGGCCTTCAAAAGGTCTCGAATAGCTGCCCATTAGGACAGCGGCCATCGTGTAAATGGCGTGAAACAATGATCTAATGGCCAGAAAACAATCTAGATGTGTATTCCAACGGCCGAAATCGTTGAGGGCGTGAGAAAGCTCGCTTTAGGCCCGGTTATACTGTCCTAAATGTGCCCATGGCCATCCGTCCATGGTAGATTTAATTCCATGGCATTTTCTAGGATTCTGGGTTGTGTTGAATGTATGTGATGTAAACACTTGTGCTTCTCATGATGATTCTCGTATAATAATTAGTGGAGCCCTCCCTTTTAGGTCTGTGACTCTTCTCTTTTCCCACTGTAGTTGGGTGCTCTGCTGTGTTTCCCTTGCCGATGTACTGGGCAATGTGTCGTGATGGCAACTGCATGTGCTGGTTATAGTTGGTGCTTGGCTAATCTTCAAGCCAGTGGTTGGTCTGCTTTGGCTTTGTGATATGTGTGCCGGTTTACCAAGCCTGAATCTTTGTTTTCTTATAAAGCAACCCCTTATGGTCTTCTCTAAAAAATTGTTGTGATTTTATCTAGTACTAGTGATGATATGGTTGTTTGATCCCTAGGCTGTTCTTATGACCATGTACTATTCATTTGTTCATTTTCACTGTTGCTTGATCATCTATTGCCGCTGGATTCGTTCAATCCTCTTGATTCG
>JAHHZJ010002300.1:0-45148 GCA_021437245.1 Aegilops speltoides
TTGAAGAGCCTCCTACTGGATTGATACCTTGGTTCTCAAAACTGAGAGAAATACTTACGCTACTATTGCTGCATCACCCTTTCCTCTTCAAGGAAAACCAACGCAAGCTCAAGACATAGCAAGAAGGATTTATGGCGCCGTTGCCGGGGAGGTCTTCGCTCAAGTCAAGACATACCAAGTACCCATCACAAGCTCATCTCCCTCGCATTTACGTTATTTGCCATTTGCCTCTCGTTTTCCTCTCCCCCACTTCACCCTTGCCGTTTTATCTGCCCTCTCTTTCCCAATCTTCTTCTCTCTCTTTCGCTTGTCTTTTGTTTGCTCGTTGTCATGGCTAGTTCCTTATCCGCTCCTATGTCTCCCGAGTTTTAAGTCTCCACTTCAAGCAAAGGCAAGGAGAAAACTTTAAATATACTTGGTATAGGATGATGGAATCTTATCGTAATTGCACCCTAGAGGTGAATTTCGGAGTTCTTCTTCGCAATTTTTATGTTGGGCTAAAGATGTCGCATAGACAACTCTTGGATTGCATTGCCAAGGGGAATTTTATTGAAATTGATCCTAGTATTGCACATGAAATTATAGAGGGAACAGTGGGAACACTACCTCAAAAAGGGGGACCACATCCTACCCAAGAAGAAACACAAGTGTTTGGAAATATTTGCGAAGTAACAATTTTTTTTACAAAAGTCTCTTGAGCCTCTTAAAAGTGTTAGCGGAAATCTTCACCGCATGAATATGTTGATTACTCTTTGCAATAAGCGGTTGGATTCTTTAGATCTAAAATTTCCGAGTATGAAGGGAAACGTAAAGAACCTCCCGGATTTGAGCATGACTCCGCTAAAAAACTGAAAATTAAAGATGGCACTACTTAGATCTATCCTCGCTTTTATGCCTAGCTAGGGGCGTTAAACGATAGTGCTAGTTGGGAGGCAACCTAATTTTATTTGTGTTTTTTGTTTTTGTTTCTGTTTAGTAATAAATTTTTCATCTACCTTCTGTTTATTTGTGAATTTTTTGTTTTAATTAGTGTTTGTGCCAAGTAGAACCTATAGGATAACATATGGTGATAGTTAATTTGATTCTGCTGAAAAACAGAAACTTTGCACGCACGAAATTAGGTTTGTTAATTCACAGAAACGTGCTTTTGCGTTGATTCTTTTTTCTGTATATCAATAGACAAATTGCCCAGGACTTGCTATATTCGTAGGATTTTTAGTGTTCCAGAAGTATTCAAGGGATACAGATTGCTACAGACTGTTCTGTTTTTGACATATTCTGTTTTTCGTGTGTTGTTTGATTATTTTGATGCATCTATGGCTAGTATTAATTAGTATGAACCATAGAGAACTTGAAATACAGTAGGTTTAACACCAATATAAATAAAGAATGAGTTAATTACAGTACCTTATGTGGTGGTTTTGCTTTCTTTCACTAACGGAGCTTATGAGATTTCCTGTTGAGTTTTGTGTTGTGAAGTTTTCAAGTTTTGGGTAAAGATTTGATGGACTATGGAATAACGAGTGGCAGGAGCCTAAGCTTGGGGATGCCCATGGCACCCCAAGATATTCAAGAATAACCAAAAGCCTAAGCTTGGGGATGCCCCCGGAAGGCATCCCCTCTTTCGTCTTCGTTTATCGGTAACTTTACTTGGAGCTATATTTTTATTCGCCACATGATATGTGTTCTGCTTGGAGCGTCTTGTATGATATTAGTATTTGCTTTTTAGTTTTCCACAATCATCCTTTCTGTACACACCTTTTGGGAGAAGCCCACTTGATTGGAATTTATTAGAATACTCTATGTGCTTCACTTATATCTTTTGAGCTAGATAGTTTTTGCTCTTGTGCTTCACTTATATCTTTTAGAGCATGGTGGTGGCTTAATTTTGTAGAAATTGCTAGTCTCTCATGCTTCACTTATATTATTTTGAGAGTCTCTTAGAACAGCATGGTATTTGCTATGGTTATAAAATTGGTCCTAGAATAGTGGGCATCCAGATTGGCTATAATAAAAACTATCATAGGAAGTGAATTGGATGCTATGATCAATTTGATACTTGATAATGGTTTTGAGATATGGAGGTAGTGATATTAAAGTCATGCTAGTTGGGTGATTATGAATTTAAATAATGCTTGTGTTGAAGTTAGCAAGTCCCGTAGCATGCACGTATGGTTAAAGTTGTGTAACAAATTTGAAACATGAGGTGTTCTTAGATTGTGCATCTGTCACACCCTGATTTTCATGGCACAACACTTAAGTCAATAAATAATGCTAAAATGTGGTTTGACAAAAAAAACTTTTGAGTGTTTTGTCTTTATTTTGATTGAATGTCTGACTGTTGTTTGCAAGTGCTCTAAAAATCAAATAAATCCTCCAACTTCGATACTTCATTTCCTTGCCCCAAACTTATGCCCAATGATCATGACATGTGTATAGAGAAATATAGTATTTTCTTACAAAAATAATTTGGCCAAAAAGTATTTTCTAAATTTAGTTTTTCAAAAACCCCTGAATTGAGGTTTGCACTGCAAGTACTTAATTAAGGGCAGTAAAAATCTTTTCAAAAATATATTTGACTCCTATTAGATATAGGATACCCAGAAACCACAAAAATATAATTTTAAAAGTTATTTTCCTATTTTATTTAAAAGCTTTTTCTTAAGGCCAGAAATGGTCTTTAATAGGGAAAACTTTTTTTTTTGCTTCGAAGATATTTTACAAAATTTAGGGAAACTCATAGGACATATATTGTCCATATATAAGAGTTTCAACACATGGTCATGTTCAAAATATTGGTCAAATCCCTCAAAAACCCTTTCTGGATATTTCAAGATTTTGAAATATTTACAAAGGAAATATTCCCCAAAAATTCCAAGAAAATTCTAACATGTCAAATATGACATGTTTGATGATCTTGCCAAGTATCATGTCATGGAGAATAGTATAACCCCATGAAACCCTCTCAAGACCACTTCTGTCCTTTTTCAAGTTTGAACAACTTTGCACTGTAAAGCATGTCCAAATGCCCTCAAACTTGGTGCACATTCTCAAATGGTGTAATAATGCATCTAGACCAAATGGCACAAGTTGGAGAGAATGTTATGTTGATCAAAGTGCCTTAAAACCCTTCCTGTCCAAAACCAAATTCGAACAACTCTACATTGGCAACTTTCTCCATTTGATATAAACTTTTGTGGACATGTTCATAACCTCAAATGATTACACTACACCAAGTGGTGCATCAAGGAGAATAGATTTGCATGACTAAATCTTGGTAAAGCCATTTCTGCTGATTTCTAGGGTTTACCAAAGTTACATTGGCTACTTTGCCCAAATGAGCTCAAACTTGGTGGAACACCCTACTTCTATGTGCCATTCCATCCTGTTAATTCTCATGGCAATTTGAATTAATTTTCTTGCCCAAACCAACAACAAACACCTTCTGCCATTTTTTCAAAATCATCATTTTGAACACTTCCACTCTTCTCCATGGCCTCAACTTTTTACCACAGCCCTTCCTAGTCCCCTTGCACCTCCAGTAGCAACGGCAGATCCATAGCTCAATTATTGGAGGGGTGAAACCCCACTTTCTCTCTCTGGACATTCCATTTCCCTCTCTTCTTCTACCTCTCTCCTCTCCTACTGGCTCACCAGGGCATCCAAGGCCACCACCCCTTTGTTTACTCCTCCCCTGGCCCCCTAGACACTAGTGGCCACGCACTGGGCGCCAAAAAGATGCCAATGCCAGCCATATCGTGCTCGGAGGCCTTCTGATCTTGCCCTAACCTGTAGCCGCTCTCTGCCCGAGCCACCGGACCACCTAGGGCCTCCCCCTCGTGTCCCCCGAGGTCGCCTCGGCGTCCGAGACACGGCAAGATGTCGGGCCCCTCCTGGACCTCTCTCCTCCCCCCTCTGCAGAGCTCACCAAGCGCGTCCGTGGACGCTGCCCACGGAGCATCGGCGCCTCCTCCATATAATCCATCCCCCGAGCTCTCTCTTGCCTCGTTTGGACCCCTCTCTCTCTCTCTCCCGTGCACCTCCTGGACAGCATCCCCCACCCTCTCGTGCCCTCCAGCACCCACCATGGCCGGAGTGCCGCCGCTGGCCTCCACCTCAATTCGGGCAAGGACGAGCTCCTCGGCCTCTCTCTTCCCCCTACCCACTCCAGTACTCCCTCAATGCATCGCTAGGGCCTCTTCCGCCGCCATTTTCTCCCCCGTACTCCGTGTGCTCGAGGCCGATGCTGGCCGGCGATCTCCTCCGTGGTCACCCAAACCGTCCACGGATCTGACATTTCGGCGCAGAGGAGGCAGACCAGTGGGTGCCCCCCATCGATCACTCCGGTGGCGGAGCATACCGGGGATGGCCTGAGCCGCCAGGGCGAGCATCGGCCGTGCGCGGCCACGCCCTCCTCTGCCCCGCATCGCACGGTAGGAGACGGCCGAGGCGACGAGGCGACTGCGAGCGGGCCCATGGTCGGCGACCCGCCGGTACTGCCACGTCATTTAAGTGGGCGGTACTCGCTTCGCCTCCCCACACCGTTGGCGCGTTCCCAAAGTGCGCCATCGATGTTGCCTGGGCGCCCCGCGCAGCTGGGCCACCCGGCCAGCCCGTCAGCTATCCCTCGCCCAGCGTGCAAAATAAGTGGTATAGACTTTGTCCTTATTCTTTTTCCAGTCAACTTCAAAAACCCATAAACAATTCAAATGGACTCCAAATTTGATGATTCAAATTTCTAGTAGTTTCTAAAATCATGCCCTACCACATGGTGCTGTTGTAATATTTTTACAGGAGCATTTCCTTCACAAATATTTATCAAAACCCCATTTTTCCATTTATGTGATGAACTTTAGAAAATCACAGAGAGCTCAAGATTGATCCAAATGCCATGATTAAAATTCCTAGATGCATCTAAGTTCATAACTTAGTTTATGAACATTTTTATTAGTACTTTCTGTACCCCACAAAATAATGAGCCATTTCTTCATATTTGACAACTTTGCAAATTCATAGGAAAATCATCTCAACTCCAAATCCAGTGAAACCAATTCCTAGATGCTTCTAAAATCATCCTTTGTTAAATGGGTGCCTTTGCTCATTTTTCAAAAATATATTTCTGTACACTTCTTGCAATTCCATAAACCCCTTGATTCCATCATGTCGAAATGTTCAGAGATGTCCATTGATCAAATCCTAATGAAACCACTTTGGTCATCCCTCATATGACCAGAGGTATCCCAGAAAAGTCCTACTCACATTTTTAGAGCACTTTTACTTTTGCCTTGTTGTGTTGCTTATTGTGTTTGTTTTCGACGTTAGTTGACGAAGTAGACGGAGTACTTGGAGAAGGACCAGAAGACTTGAAGAATCTGAGGAACAGGCAAGCAGCCCTTTGACCATGTCTATGAAACCCTTTTTACGCATGTCAGATAGCACCATATTGTTGTTGCAACGGAATCATGATGAGGTGATAACCACTTCGATGGTTGCCACCATACTTCCTCGTTGATACTTGCATTGTGCATGACCCTACCTTCCTATGAGGGTTATGCCGGTGGGAGTAGATAGGATGCTAAGGTAGTGCTACGCAAAAAGGGACGGGAATATGCATGGTGAAGGAGACTAAGTATTTTCAAAGGACTTTTCGAAAACCCCATCGGGTGCCACTTATGCCCAGGGGAGATGATGAGTTGGGTAACCACTTGATGACGAAGTGGTGTACTGAGGCAAGTGTGTGTGTTGTTTTCGAAAATGGATTAGATTTAAGATTTGTCGACTGTCCCAACCTTACATGCGCAACCACTCTACCCTTATATGGGAAAGGGCATTATTGATTACCTAGGTCGATACTAGCTTGGAGCCCGCATTACTAGTGACGGGGAGAGTTGGTGCTCTCTCTCGGGGCAGAGTCGTGCGGGTAGGGCGGCCATGGTTCTTTCTGACACGGACACACCGTTGGTACCCGTGCTTGTGGTATGTGATGAATATGGGGCGAGGCTCCACAACTTTATGATGTGAAATGTTAGGCACGGGGGTTACTACCAATCAGTGGACTCCATGTTAGTGTCGTCTAGGGAAAGGTAGTGATCGGTGAAAACAAAACCCCAAATTTGGTTAAACCCAAAATTTTAAGGGTTAAAACAATTTTAAAATTAAAAGAAAAATTTCAAAAAGGGCCCATGTATTTCAATATTTCCTAAATTTGTCCGGAAAATTAAACTCTTTCTTTGGGCCCACTTTTTTTGTATCCAATTAATTTTTTGTTATTTCAATTAAAATACAATTTACTAAAAAAATTTTATCAAAACTAATAATTGACTTAAAATATTCCTTAGGTTTACTACCATTAACAGTTCAATGGAATTGTACTCCTTTTTATCAAATTTAATTTTGTTAATCCATGAGTACAACACAGTAAAAAAATTATTATAGGATAAACCAGTCTTTGACATTAATTCTATTCAGTTTCCAAGGGGTCTTGTAGGTTCTTTGCATATTTACCCTTTCATCGTACTTCTTGCCAATGGTCTACTAATTGTCAAAATTTAATCCAGGTATTGAACAAGTTAAATTGAAATGTAAATCAAAGGCTAACCCATTTTTCCTATTCATTTCTTGCCCTTATTTATCTTTCCTAGAAAATTGTTTCCTTTGTAAACTCAGCAAGGTAATACTGGTTGGTTAAATAGCAATAATTCCTTTTCATACTATACTATTCTTTCACTATATTCATTACCAGTGCTGAGTTTACTCTTAACTTCATCACAAATTCTTGACTGTCTATTAAACTATTCAATTAATCAAGCTATTATCTATGAATAAAATTATCAACGTTTATTTTCCATATAGATCTTGATCCATTGACTAAGTCTTAATCCTTTCACTCCTATTGTTGCTAAATTCTATTATTCATAACAATTTTAATCAATATACATCATTGACTTAAAAAGCTTATAAGATAAATTATCATTGAATACACATAGACATGTGCTTGAATCTTCAATTGCTGAGATTCATCACATTGCTTCACAGCTATCGATTGTATGCTCACATCTGTAATGGATACACTTTGTCATCAAAATACTCTTAGAAATCATTAGAATGCCATTAATTTCCGATTTACATTAATGAAATTTCCTAGATCGATTTGATTCTATGATAATTTTTTCAACATAGAATCTGCATTCGACATAGCACTTTGATGACTATGGAATATGACATTTATCAATGAGTTCCTATTAGATATCTTCTTGGCATCATCGGCAATCCCTCATTCCATTCGTTATTAACATGTCCTATTTCATTGATCATTGTACCATTTCATATCGGCCATCATCGTTCCTATCTAGGTTATCCGTTGTAAGCTTTGAATCGGTTTACATGACTCTTCAATCAGTTAATCCTACATTTCGGGAATATCATACCATGATCGATCATGATAGACTAATTTCCTATTTGAATAACGATTAGTAATCTAATAAATCATTCATCTTACTATTCATCACTTTCTGAGAGAACTTTCTCAAAAGGATTCTTTCACACTTACACTTGATCTAAACTTCATTTTAGAATTCTTCTACAAGAATCATTATCCATTTGATTGCTAGGCATATAGAATCATGACCGCATTACTATTGTCATATTGCCATTGCATGATCATGTTGTTGACATCGTATTTGTGGCAAGGCCACTTTGCATAATTTTCATACATGTCACTCTTGATTCATTGCCCATCCCGATTATCACGGAGGCATTCATATAGAGTCATATCTTGTTCTAGTTTTGAGTTGTAATTCATGAGTTGTAAATCAATATAAGTGTGATGATCATCATTATTAGAGCATTGTCCCCAAAAAAAAGAAAGGCCGAAAAGTAAAAAAGAAAGGCCAAAGAAAAAAAGAAAAAAGAAAGAAAGGCCAAAAGAAAAAAAAGGCCCCAAAAAATGGAAAAAGAAGAAGAAATAAATAAAAAGGGGGCAATGTTACTATCTCTTTTCCACACTTGTGCTTCGAAGTAGCACCATGTTCTTCATATAGAGAGTCTCATATGTTGTCACTTTCATATACTAGTGGGAATTTTTCATTATAGAACTTGGCCTGTATATTCCTACGATGGGCTTCCTCAAAATGCCCTAGGTCTTCGTGAGCAAGCAAGTTGGATGCACACCCACTAGTTTTCTTTTGTTGAGCTTTCATACATTTATAGCTCTAGTGCATCTGTTGCATGGCAATCCCTACTCCTCATGTTGACATCAATTGATGGGCATCTCCATAGCCCGTTGATTATCCTCGTCAATGTGAGACTTTCTCCTTTTTTGTCTTCTCCACACAATCCCCATCATCATATTCTATTCCACCCATAGTGCTATATCCATGGCTCATGCTCATGTATTGTGTGAAAGTTGAAAAAGTTTGAGATTATTTAAGTACAAAACAATTGCTTGGCTTATCATCGGGGGTGTATAATTTGGGAGCATTTTTGTGTGACGAAAATGAAGCATAGCCTAACTATATGATCTTGTAGGGATGAACTTTCTTTAGCCATGTTATTTCGAGAAGACATGATTGCTTTGATTAGTATGCTTGAAGTATTACTATTTCTTATGTCAATATGAACTTTTATTTTGAATCATTTGGATCTGAACATTCATGCCACAATAAAGAAAATTACATTGAGAATTATGCTAGGTAGCATTCCACATCAAACATTTTTGTTTTTATCATTTACCTACTCGAGGATGAGCAGGAATTAAGCTTGGGGATGCTTGATACGTCTCCAACTTATCTATAATTTTTTATTCTTCCATGCTATTATATTACCCGTTTTGGATGTTTATGGGCTTTACTTTACACATTTATATCATTTTTGGGACTAACCTACTAACCGGAGGCCCAGCCCGTATTGCTTTTTTGCCTATTTCAGTATTTTGAAGAAAAGGAATATCAAGCGGAGTCCAAGCGGAAAGAAACCTTCGGGAGCATGATATTTGGAACGAACGTGATCCAGAGGACTTGGAGTGCAAGTCAAGAAGCAGCCGAGGCGGCCACGAGGATGGAAGGTGCGCCCACCCCTACAAGGTGCGCCCCTATCTCGTGGCCCCCTCGGGCGGCCACTGACCTAGCTCTTCCTCCTATATATACCCACGTACCCCGAGAACATCCAGGGAAGCCATGAAAAACTATTTCCACTGTCGTAACCTTCAGTATCCGCAAGATCCCATCTTGGAGCCTTCGCTGGCGCTCCGCCGGAGGGGGAATCAACCACGGAGGGCTTGTACATCAACACCATAACCCCTCCGATGAGTTGTGAGTAGTTTACCATAGACCTTCGGGTCCATAGATATTAGCTAGATGGCTTCTTCTCTCTTTTTGGATCTCAATACCATGTTCTCCTCGATCTTCTTGGAGATCTATTCGATGTAACTCTTTTTGCGGTGTGTTTGTCGAGATCCGATGAATTGTGGGTTTATGATCAAGTTTATCTATGAGAAATATTTGAATCTCCTCTGAATTCTTTTATGTATGATTGAGTTATCTTTGCAAGTCTCTTCGAATTATCAGTTTGGTTTGGCCTACTAGATTGATCTTTCTTGCAATGGGAGAAGTGCTTAGCTTTGGGTTCAATCTTGCGGTGTCCTTTCCCGATGTGATGAAGGGCAGCAAGGCACGTATTGTATTGTTGCCATCGAGGATAAAAGATGGGGTTTATATCATATTGCATGAGTTTATCCTCTACATCATGTCATCTTTCTTAATCGTTACTCATTCTTTATGAACTTAATACTCTAGATGCATCTTTGGATAGTGGTCGATGTGTGGAGTAATAGTAGTAGATGCAGGCAAGAGTTGGTCTACTTGTCACGGACGTGATTCCTATATACATGATCATGCCTAGATAATCTCATAATTATTCGCTTTTCTATCAATTGCTCGTGATAATTTGTTCATCCACCGTAATACTTATGCTATCTTGAGAGAAGCCACTAGTGAATCCTATGGCCCCTGGTCTATCTTTTATCATATAAGCTTTCAATCTACTTTTATTTGCATCTTTACTTTTCCAATCTATATTATAAAATACCAAAAATATATTTATCTTATCGTACTATCTCTATCGGATCTTACTTTACATGAAGTGGTCGTGAAGGGATTGACAACCCCTTTATTGCGTTGGTTGCGAGTTCTTTGTTTTTTGTGTAGGTGCGTGGGACTTTTGAGGAGCCTCCTCTTGGATTGATACCTTGGTTCTCAAAAACTGAGGAAAATACTTACGCTACTATTGCTGCATCACCCTTTCCTCTTCAAGGAAAACCAACGCAAGCTCAAGATGTAGCAGGTCGCCAAGCGGGAGCTAGAGATGTAGGAGGCAGCGGAGATCGAGGAGCGCGGGAGGAGGAGTTGCGCGTGGCCGAGGTCGAGGTAGAGAAGAATCTGTCTGTCGAGGAATCGGCGGTGGAGTAGCAACGCGGGCTCTGGCGCAGCCACTACTACGGGTACTACAACCATGTGGGCGGCGCCGAGGACGAGGACGCGGTCGGCTTCAGCAGGGGGGGCGCGGAGTCGACCAATGGCGACATGTCGCCAGGAGAAGTCATCGACGTCTCATCTCACACCGGCGATGCATAGGCCGCCTCGGCGGTGGATTTTTAATTATGTGTACATAGGCTTTGTTTTTAATGCTGGTCTTTTGTTAGAGCAATGTTTAGGTCAACTGGCTTTGTGTAATTACTAAAATTGCTTAATTCAGTAAGTGTGGTCTGTCTGCTGTACACTCTTTTGTATGCCCAAATTAGCAGGCGGTGTTAAATTATGCAATGACATACCCGGGGAAATTTCCACCAAAATTTGAATTATCAAACTCATCCATGCGCGTAAAGCAGAATAATCATTTGTGATGCACACAATCGTTCAAAGTGAATGGTCCGGCGGCACCGCGCGCGTTAAAAGTGAATGTGCCCATGCCTTGAGACCTAAATTTGAATGATCAAACTCATCCCATGTGCGTAAAGCAGAAGAATCATTTGCGATGCACACAATAGTTCAAAGTGAATGGTCCGGTGGCACCACGCGCAAAGTTTCCCAACACATTTCCAAAATTTTGGCCTACTACCAAAATATCTACGCCCGCCCCCTTCCCCCCTTCCCCACCCCCTTTTCTCCCCGACCACAAGTCACATCTCCCCTGTTTCCTCCTTCCTTCCTTCCTTGCTAAGCTATAGCCACTTCCTCGCTCTCGCCGTCTCGCATCCTACCGCCGGGGTCACCATGGTATTCTTAAAAGACATCTCTAGTGGTTCCTCCTCTGGCGACGACTACTTGACCACTCGGGCATGCCCCTCTTCACTCTCTCGGGCTATGACTCGGAATGAAGGATTTTTACCTGGAGGTCGATTTGAGTCGTTTCTTCCTCTTGTAGCTCCCTAAGACCATCAGTGGCAACGAATGGAGCGGAGTGGCTGAAGATCTATCTGCTCGTTGTCACCATCAATCTCTATGCGTGAAGCTACTTGAGTTTGATTCTGTGGACACTGGAAGGAAGTTTCTGGCATGTGCAGAGAAGGTTAGGCCCTCTTCCGTTGTTACAAATCATTTATTAGATGTGATTCAGACACTGTCACGGTCCCAACCCATTCATACCACACCTTCAACCAAACGCACCTTAAGACAGTGTCACAGTTTGTACCTAGTATCTTAAATTGTTGCCATCTCATCATCGGTGCCATTAGAAAATTATTTGGCACCGCTTCAGCAGTTTGTGCAGCCAACTTTGGTCCACACATCCGAGCAGCCAAGAAGTAAAATAATAAATCTTTATGGCACGAAGGCGGGCATCGAACAACTCGTGCTCTGAGTGCAGGTATCGATTTTTCCGCTGCATCGGCTCGCCAGTTCAGGGCACCGGTGCGAGATGTAGCAATAGTTGTCTTTACACCAGTTTTGGCATACATAGTGGATGACCTTAGTGCTATTAGTTCTATGTTACTAAATTTGTGCATGTACACACCTGTTAGTATCAATTTGCTTTCATCCAAACACTGCCGCTATGCTATTGCAGTTATATTTACCTTCCTCATAAAATGTTCAATTTGTTATTTATTGGACATGAGTAAGAACTTGTAGCGTCGTTGTAGTTAATTATAGCTTCTGATGTTCCAGAATTTGGTTGTTGTCTCAGTACCAATTATTTCATTTGCACATTGATCTTTTTTAGAAGATATGTCATAATTAACATGCTTCTTCAGTTTTTCAAAATAAGCATTGGTGATTTTCTATGTTGCTATAAACCCATTTCCCCTACAATTGTTACTGATCTAGTTTTAAATATTATAGGATGAACGGAAGTGTTCTTACTTGGAGTGGGTTGATTAAGAGTGGCTAGAGTCTTTGAAGATGTGCCTAACGAAGCTCTGGAGCATGTATGAGGAAGTGAACACACGTAGGCTTAGAGAAAGTCTTGTCAACGCTGAAGCATATTTCAAGATGCTGGATAAAAAGGTGAAGGTCGAGAATGAGCTCAGATTTTTTAAATCAAACTTTGCTAAGATGGTGTTGGCGAAGGAGGAGGCACTTTCGATTGGCCGTGCAAAACTGGTTCTTACTGAACTAAAAGCAGAGGTGGATAGGACGAGCCTAGATGATCTCGATTAGGGAAATGAATATATTGTTCTTATGAAGTTGAACTAGCTATATGTTGTACTGTGTTGTTTTCATGTAGCTACCATACTATGATGTTATAATATATTTATGTGCCTGATATGAAATTGGCAAATAGTTGTTCGATATGAAATGTGAATTTGCGTAATACTAGAATTATTAATTGAAAACTAATAAACCTTCTAAATGTGTCATGGACCTTTGCAAATGGTTCTAGCAGTAAAAGCGCTTGCGATGGATAGCCCAATGCCACACGGTTTTCTTCATCAAATCATGTGTGATATAGTTGATAAAAGCAAACAGTTAACCAAGCAAGACCGTGTGTGATAGTTAAACCTTTCACACACGAGCCTACACATAAAGCGTGTGGGATTTCGTCTAAGCGGAAGCGTTTTCCTGGATTGATTGTGTGGGATGTACATAAGAACGGAAGCGTATTCCTTGGATTGTGTGTGTGATATACATATGAACAGAAATATTTTTCTGGGATTCACCGTGTGGGATGTACATACCTACAGAAATGATTTTCTCGGATTACCGTGTGGGATGTACATACCTACGAAAATTATTTCTGGGATTCACCGTGTGGGATGTACATACCTACAGAAATGATTTCTGGGATTCACCATGTGGGATGTACATACCTACAGAAATGATTGGGTTTTGATGCCTTGTCTGATCGCACACGGCCCCAGCCTGGGTCCCAAGAGGGCCTATCCCCGATGATTTCTGGGTCGTGTTGGAAGGACACCCTATCGCACACACTCACTTGGCGACCGTTCCAAATGCCGTCGCGGAAAAGGGTAAAAAACCGTTTGTTTAGGACCGACGCACACCAGTGTTAAGAACGTTTGGCAGAGCAAAGTTGATGACTACTCAATAGTTTAGTGTGCCATGCTTTACGGCTTAGAACTGGGACTTCAATGACGTTCTGAACGTCATGGAGCATATGATATGTTCCAGGAGTTGAAGTTAATATTTCAAGCAAATGCCCGGATTGAGAGATATGAAGTCTCCAATAAGTTCTATAGCTGCAAGATGGAGGAGAATAGTTACGTCGGTGAACATATACTCGAATGTGCGGGTACCACAACCACTTGACTCAACCGGGAGTTAATCTTCACGATGATAGTGTCATTGATAGAGTTCTTCAATCACCGCCACCAAGCTACAAAAGCTTCGTGATGAACTATAATATGCAAGGGATGGATAAGACAATTCGAGCTCTTCGCAATGCTAAAAGCTGCGGAGGTAGAAATCAAGAAGGAGCAGCAAGTGTTGATGGTTAACAAGACCACTAGTTTCAAGAAAAAGGGTAAAGGGAAGAAGGGAACTTCAAGAAGAGCGGCAAGCAAGTTGCTGCTCAAGTGAAGAAGCCCAAGTCTTGACCTAAGCACGAGGCCGAGTGCTTCTACTGCAAAGGGACTGGTCCTTTGAAGCGGAACTGCCCCAAGTATTTGGCGGATAAGAAGGATGGCAAAGTAAAAGGTATATTTGATATACATGTTATTGATGTGTACTTAACTAATGCTTGCAGTAGTGCCTAGGTATTTGATCTTGGTTACATTGCTCACATTTGCAACTTGAAGCAGGGCTACGGATTAAACGAAGATTGGCTAAGGATGAGGTGACGATGCGGCGTGGGAAATGGTTCCAAAGTCGATGTGATCGCGGTCGCACGCTACCTCTACATCTACCTTGAGGATTAGTTTTAGACCAAAGTAATTGTTATTTGGTGCGGCGTTGAGCATGAACATTATATCTGGATCTTGTTTGATGCGAGGCGGTTATTCATTAAATCGAGAGAATAATGTATGTTCTATTTATATGAGTAATATCTTTTATGGTCATGCACCCTTGATGAATGGTCTATTTTTGTTGAATCTCGATAGTAGTGATACACATATTCATAGTATTGAAGCCAAAAGTTATAAGTTTAATAATGATGGTGCAACTTATTTGTGGCACTGCCATTTAGGTCATATTGGTGTAAAGCGCATGAAGAAACTCCATGATGATGGGCTTTTGGAATCGCTTGATTATGAATCACTTGATGCTTGCGAACCATGCCTCATGAGCAAGATGACTAAGACTCCGTTCTCTGGAACAATGGAGCGAGCAACATATTTGTTGGAAATAATACATATTGATGTATGCAGCCGATGAGTGTTGATGCTCGCGGTGGGTATCATTATTTTCTGACCTTCACAGATGATTTGAGCACATATCGGTATATCTACTTGATGAAACATAGGTCTGAAACATTTGAAAGTTCAAAGAATTTCAGAGTGAAGTGGAAAAATCATCGTAACAAGAAAATAGAGTTTCTACGATCGATCATGGAGGAGAATATTTGAGTTCTGAGTTTGGTCTTCATTTGAAACAATGCGGAATAGTTTTGCACCTCAAGCCACGGAACACCACAAGCGTAATGGTGTGTCCAAGCGTTGTAACCGCACTTTATTAGATATGGTGCGATCTATGATGTCTCTTCTTGACTTACCACTATCATTTTGGGGTTATGCTTTAGAGGCGGTTGCATTCACGTTAAATAGGGCACCAAATAAATCCGTTGAGGCGACACCTTATGAGCTGTGGTTTGGCAAGAAACCCAAGTTGTCGTTTACGAAAGTTTGGGGCTGCGATGTTATGTGAAAAGCTTCAACCTGATAAGATCAAACCCAAATCGGAGAAATGTGTCTTCATAGGATACCCAAAGGAGATTGTTGGGTACACCTTCTATCACAGATCTGAAGGCAAGATATTCGTTGCTACGAATGGATCCTTTCTAGAGAAGGAGTTTCTCTTGAAAGAAGTGAGTGGGAGGAAAGTAGAACTTGATGAGGTAATTGTACCTTCTCCCAAATTAGAAAGTAGTTCATCACATAAATCAGTTCCAGTGATTCCTACACTAATTAGTGAGGAAGCTAATGATAGTGATCATGAAACTTCAGATCAAGTTACTACTGAACCTCGTAGGTCAACCAGAGTAAGATCCGCACCAGAGTGGTATGGTAATCCTGTTCTGGACGTCATGTTACTAGACCATAACGAACCTACGAACTATGAGGAAGCGATGATGAGCCCAGATTCCGCAAAATGGCTTGAGGCCATGAAATCTGAGATGGGATCCATGTATGAGAACAAAGTATGGACTTTGGTTGACTTGCCCGATGATCGGCAAGCCATAGAGAATAATTGGATCTTCAAGAAGAAGACTGACACTGACGGTAATGTTACTGTCTTCAAAGCTCAACTTGTTGCAAAAGTTTTTGACAAGTTCAAGGAGTTGTCTCGATGAGACTTTCTCACCTATAGCGATGCTTAAGTCTGTCCTAATCATGTTAGCAATTGCCACATTTTATGATTATGAAAATTTGGCAAATGGATGTCAAAACTGCATTCCTGAATGGATTTCTGGAAGAAGAGTTGTATATGATGCAACCAGAAGGTTTTATCGATCCAAAAGATGCTAACAAAGTGTGCAAGCCCCAGCAATCCATTTATGGACTGGTGCAAGCCTCTAGGAGTTGGAATAAACATTTTGATAGTGTGATCAAAGCATATGGTTTTATACAGACTTTTGGAGAAGCCTGTATTTACAAGAAAGTGAGTGGAAGCTTTGTAGCATTTCTAATATTATATGTGGATGACATATTGTTGATTGGAAATGACACAGTATTTCTGGATAGCATAAAAGAATACTTGAATAAGAATTTTTCAATGAAAGACCTTAGTGAAGCTACTTATATATTGGGCATGAAGATCTATAGAGATAGATCAAGACGCTTAACTGGACTTTCACAAAGCACATACCTTGATTAGATTTTGAAGAAGTTCAAAATGGACTAGTTAAAGAAAGGGTTCTTGCCTGTGTTACAGGGTGTGAAGTTGAGTGAGACTCAATGCCCGACCATTGCAGAAGATAGAGAGAAAATGAAAGTCATTCCCTATGCTTCAGCCATAGGCTCTATCATGTATGCAATGCTGTGTACCAGACCTGATGTGTGCCTTGCTATAAGTATAGTAGGGAGGTACCAAAGTAATCCAGGAGTGGATCACTGGACAACGGTCAAGAACATCCTGAAATACCTGAAAAGGACTAAGGATATGTTTCTCGTTTATGGAGGTGACAAAGAGCTCGTCGTAAATGGTTACATCGATGTAAGCTTTGACACTGATCCGGATGACTCTAAGTCACAAACCGGATACATGTTTATATTGAATGGTGGAGCTGTCAGTTGGTGCAGTTCTAAGCAGAGCGTCGTGGCGGGATCTACGTGTGAAGCGGAATACATAGCTGCTTCGGAAGCAGCAAATGAAGGAGTCTGGATGAAGGAGTTCATATCCGATCTAGGTGTCATACCTAGTGCATCGGGTCCAACGAAAATCTATTGTGACAATACTAGAGCAATTGCCTTGGCGAAGGAATCCAAATTTCACAAGAGAACCAAGCACATCAAGTGACGCTTCAATTCCATCCGTCATCAAGTGTCAGAAGGGGACATAGAGATTTGCAAGATACATACGGATCTGAATGTTGCAGACCCATTCACTAAGCCTCTCTCACGAGCAAAACATGATCAGCACCAAGACTCCATGGGTGTTAGAATCATTACTATGTAATCTAGATTATTGACTCTAGTGCAACTGGGAGACAAAAGGAAATATGCCCTAGAGGCAATAATAAAGTTGTTATTTATATTTCCTTATATCGTGATAAATGTTTATTATTCATGCTAGAATTGTATTAACCCGAAACCTAGTACATGTGTGAATACATAGACAAACAGAGTGTCCCTAGTACGCCTCTACTTGACGTGCTTGTTAATCAAAGATGGTTAAGTTTCCTAGCCATAGACATGTGTTGTCATTTGATGAAAGGGGTCACATCATTAGAGAATGATGTGATGGACAAGACCCATCCGTTAGTTTAGCACTATGATCGTTTAGTTTATTGCTATTGCTTTCTTCATGACTTATACATGTTCCTATGACTATGAGATTATGCAACTCCCGAATACTGGAGGAACACTTAGTGTGCTATCAAACGTCACAACGTAACTGGGTGATTATAAAGATGCTCTATAGGTGTCTGCGATGGTGTTTGTTGGGTTGGCATAGACCGAGATTAGGATTTGTCACTCCGTGTTTCGGAGAGGTATCTCTGGGCCCTCTCGGTAATGCACATCACTATAAGCCTTGCAAGCAATGTGACTAATGAGTAGCCACGGGATGATGCATTACGAAATGAGTAAAGAGACTTGCCGGTAATGAGATTGAACTAGGTATGATGATACCGATGATCGTATCTCGGGCAAGTAACATACCAATGACAAAGGGAACAACGTATGTTGTTATGCGATTTGACCGATAAAGATCTTCGTAGAATATGTAGGATCCAATATGAGCATCCAGGTCCCGCTATTGGATATTAAACGGAGATGAGTCTCGGTCATGTATACATAGTTCTCGAACCCGTAGGGTCCGCACGCTTAACGTTCGATGACAATCGGTATTATGAGTTTATGTGTTTTGATGTACCAAAGGTTGTCGGAGTCCCGGATGTGATCATGGACATGACGAGGAGTCTCGAAATGGTCGAGACATAAAGAATGATATATTGGACGATGTTATTCGGACACCGGATGAGTTTCGGGGGCCACCGGATAAATATCGGAGTGCTGGAAAGGGTTATCGAAATCACCGGAGAAGTAATGGGCCTTATTGGGCCTAAGGGAGAGAGAGAGGGGCAGCCAAGGTCTGGCCGCGCCCCCCCCCCATGGGCCTAGTCCGAATTGGACTAGGGGGAGGGCGGCGCCCCCTCCTTCCTTCTCTTTCCCCCTCCTTCCTTCTTCTCCTAGTTGGACTAGGAAAGGGGGGAATCTACTCCTAGTAGGAGTAGGATTCCCCCCCTTGGGCGTGCCCTATTAGGGCCGGCCGGCCTCCCCCTTGCTCCTTTATATACGGGTGTAGGGGGAACCCCATAGACACACAAGTTGTTCTTTAGCCGTGTGCGGTGCCCCCCTCCACAGTATTCCACCTCGGTCATATCGTCGTAGTGCTTAGGCGAAGCCCTCCGCCGGTAAGTTCATCATCACCGTTGCCACGCAGTCGTGCTGACGGAACTCTCCCTCGGCCTCAACTGGATCAAGAGTATGAGGGATGTCATCGAGCTGAACGTGTGATGAACACGGAGGTGTCATACGTTCGGTGCTGAGATCGGTCGGATCGTGAAGACGTACAACTACATCAACCGCGCTGATGTAACGCTTCCGCTTCCGGTCTACGAGGGTACGTGGACACACTCTCCCCGCTCGTTGCTATGCTTCTCCTAGATAGATCTTGCGTGATCGTAGGATTGTTTTTGAAATTACTGTGTTCCCCAACAATACTGTGAGTAGATGTAGGTACGATCTAGGGCAAATAGTGATGTGCATGCATTGCAAAGATAATAATTGTGTGGGTAATAGATTGGATCTTTTACTTGATGTTCTTGTTGGTTCCCTTCAATTGAATTTTTTTAACCTGATGGCATCGTGAGACTTTGTTACAGAGGTATGGTGTTTCTTCGATGCTGCATTTGAGTATGTTGATTGTCAGACCAACGTCACAGATCGATCTCTTTGGGTTTCACTTTAGTCAAGAAATAACATTTTTTGCGAAGAAAGGGACTTGTAGATCTGATCTACATCAGGGTCACGCATTTAACGAAGTTTAATATGGGGCTCTAGAGTTTCATCAAGATCTTGATTCATGGAAGTTAAACTAGCAACTTGAAGCAAACATGCTTGATGGTTACGTAGGTAGCTACTTGTTTGCAATGAAAACTGCAGGAACCACGATAAAATTGCAAAAACGATTAGAGGCGTCTAACTTGTTTCATGGACATCCTAGCAACCGAAATCATAGCAACTTGAATTATTAAGATTGTATGACATTAGCTCTATTGCGTTTGGACAGGAATTAGTGTCACTGGAGCGTCTCTATAGACGTCGTGACCCAAGGAAAGTGGAAACTTGTTGTAAATCGTAAACGTCAAGCCTAGTTGCATTACCATTCACAATTGTCGCTGGTATAATGTGTTGAGAAGGACACACTGACATATGTTTAAGAACTAAATCTCAGCCATTCTCGGACTCTCAGCGACCAAGACTAACTAAAGATATGCGGATTTTGGAAGCAACGAAAAAAAATGATTTTCAACTATCAAAGATGAAAGAAGATAGTGACAATCTACATCGACCTTGTTCGCGGAGGAACTAGGAATACCGAAGGTGGGGTTGTTGATAGTAAGTTAAATCACTAGAGGCCTGATGTTGTGGAGATTGTATTTGGACCCTTCCGGGAAATAAGTATGAGCCAGTGAACCCAATTGGAGCGCCACCACCTAAGGGCATCACAATATTATATCAAACACACATACTTGATAATAATCTCAAGTCCACAATATATGAAATTTGGTTCGAAAGTTAAATTCAAACATAATTAAGGGTCCAAATCATTGTAAAATAGAACATAGTACAAAGTTCATTGACTATGAAGCGTGCACAAGTGCTTAACTAGATCAACACAAAGTTGTTCATGACTGGCACGGTTTTCAATCTGTCAATGCATTTCAAGAAAATTTTGCAGTCAAGTTTCATCCCTCTGTGGCTGAACCGGTGGTATGTAAACTTTGTTCCCCTCATTCTCATAGCAATAGTTAGGCAGTTATTCCCTCTCATCCTCCATGGTCATGTTATGCAATATCACACACGTGGACATGATGCGCCACAAGTCCTTTTGTTTCCAGAACTATCCAGGACCATGAACAATCGCAAAGCGAGACTGGAGAACCACAAATGCCCGTTCGACATCCTTTCTACATGCATCTTGTTACCTAGCAAAATGACTTCTTACCTTGAGGGTTTGATATTGTGTTCACAAATGTTTTCCATGCAGGATAAATGCCATCAGCAAGAAGTAGCCCATGTTGTATTGACTCCCAGATTTCAAAATTCACTAGAGGTACCTCTCCAACAGAAAGCCTTACAAACAGATGAGATCTTTGCAACACGTTCAGATCATTTTTAGATCATATCAATCCAAAATATGAATGTCAAATCCATAGGTCATTTGATGCCATAACTTCTAGAATTGTAGTTGCATCTGTACCTTTTCCTTTGAATTGTCCATGCAATGTTGTACAACAATTGTTACACTTTCAATGCATGCATTCGATGTTGGGGAACGTAGTAATTTCAAAAAAATCCTACGCACACGCAAGATCATGGTGATGGCATAGCAACGAGAGGGGAGAGTATTGTCTATGTACCCTCATAGACCGTAAGCGGAAGCGTTATGACAACGCGGTTGATGTAGTCGTACGCCTTCACGATCCGACCGATCCAAGTACCGAACGTACGGCACCTCCGAGTTCAGCACACGTTCAGCTCGATGAAGATCCCCGGGCTCCGATCCAGCAAATCGTCGGGGATGAGTTCCATCAGCACGACGGCGTGGTGACGATGATGATGTTCTACCGGCGCAGGGCTTCGCCTAAACTCCGCGACGATATGACCGAGGTGGAATATGGTGGAGGGGCACGCTGACACGGCTAAGGAACGATCCGTAGATCAACTTGTGTGTCTATGGGGTGCCCCCTGCCCCCGTATATAAAGGAGTGGAGGAGGGGGAGGGCCGGCCCTCTCTATGGCGCGCCCTAGGGGAGTCCTACTCCCACCGGGAGTAGGATTCCCCCTTTCCTAATACAACTAGGAGTCCTTCCAAGTAGTAGGAGTAGGAGACAAGGAAGGGGAAGAGGGAAGGGAAGGAAGGAGGGGGCACAGCCCCTCCCCCTAGTCCAATTCGGACTATGCCTTGGGGGGGGGCGCAGCCTGCCCTAGGCAGCCCCTCTCTCTTTCCCGTATGGCCCAATAAGGCCCAATACTTCTCCCGGCGAATTCCCGTAACTCTCCGGTACTCCAAAAAATACCCGAATCACTCGGAACCTTTCCGAAGTCCGAATATAGTCGTCCAATATATCGATCTTTACGTCTCGACCATTTCGAGACTCCTCATCATGTCCCCGATCTCATCCGGGACTCCGAACTCCTTCGGTACATCAAAACTCATAAACTCATAATATAACTGTCATCGAAACCTTAAGCGTGCGGACCCTACGGGTTCGAGAACTATGTAGACATGACCTAGAACTATTCTCGGTCAATAACCAATAGCGGAACCTGGATGCCCATATTGGCTCCTACATATTCTACGAAGATCTTTATCGGTCAAACCGCATAACAACATACGTTGTTCCCGTAATCATCGGTATGTTACTTGCCCGAGATTCGATCGTCGGTATCCAATACCTAGTTCAATCTCGTTACCGGCAAGTCTCTTTACTCGTTACGTAATGCATCATTCCGTAACTAACTCATTAGCTAGATTGCTTGCAAGGCTTATAGTGATGTGCATTACCGAGAGGGCCCAGAGATACCTCTCCGACAATCGGAGTGACAAAACCTAATCTCGAAATACGCCAACCCAACATGTACCTTTGGAGACACCTGTAGTACTCCTTTATAATCACCCAGTTACATTGTGACGTTTGGTAGCACCCAAAGTATTCCTCCGGTAAACAGGAGTTGCATAATGTCATAGTTACAAGAACATGTATAAGTCATGAAGAAAGCAATAGCAACATACTAAACGATCAAGTGCTAAGCTAACGGAATGGGTCATGTCAATCACATCATTCTCCTAATGATGTGATCCCGTTAATCAAATGACAACTCATGTCTATGGTTAGGAAACTTAACCATCTTTGATTAACGAGCTAGTCAAGTAGAGGCATACTAGTGACACTATGTTTGTCTATGTATTCACACATGTATTATGTTTTCGGTTAATACAATTCTAGCATGAATAATAAACATTTATCATGAAATAAGGAAATAAATAATAACTTTATTATTGCCTCTAGGGCATATTTCCTTCAGTCTCCCACTTGCACTAGAGTCAATAATCTAGTTCACATCGCCATGTGATTTAACACCAATATTCATATCTGTATATGGTTAACACCCATAGTTCACATCGTCATGTGACCAACACCCAAAGGGTTTACTAGAGTCAATAATCTAGTTCACATCTCTATGTGATTAACACCCAAAGAGTACTAAGGTGTGATCATGTTTTGCTCATGAGAGAAGCTTAGTCAACGGGTTTGTCATATTCAGAGCCGTATGTATTTTGCAAATATTCTATGTCTATAATGCTCTGCACGGAGCTACTCTAGCTAATTGCTCCCACTTTCAATATGTATCCAGATTGAGACTTAGAGTCATCTGGATCAATGTAAAAGATTGCACCAATGTAACTCTTTACGACGGGCTCTTTTATCACCTCCATAATCGAGAAATATTTCCTTAGTCCTCACTAAGGATATTCTTGACCGCTGTCCAGTGATCTACTCTTAGATCAAAATTGTATTCCTTTGTCAAACTCAGAGCAAGGTATACAATAGGTCTGGTTCACAGCATAGCATACTTTATAGAACCTATGACTGGGGCATAGGGAATGACATTTCATTCTCTTTCTATTTTCTGCCAAGGTCGGGTCTTGAGTCTTACTCAACTTCACACCTTTCCATCACAGGCAAGAACTCCTTCTTTGACTGTTCTATTTTGAACTATTTCAAAAATTTATCAAGGTATGTACTCATTGAAAAAAAAATCTTATCAAGCGTTTTGATCTATCTATATAGATCTTGATGCTCAATGTGTAAGTAGCTTTACTGAGATCTTTCTTTTAAAGAACTCCTTTCAAACACTCCTTTATGCTTTGCAGAATAATTCTACATTATTTCCGATCAACAATATGTCATTCACATATACTTATCAGAAATGATGTAGTGCTCCCACTCACTTTCTTGTAAATACAGGCTTAACCGTAAGTCTGTACAAAACTATATGCTTTGATTAACTTATCAAAGCGTATATTCCAACTCTGAGATGCTTGCACCAGTCCATAAATGGATTGCTGGAGCTTGCACATTTTGTTAGCACCTTTAGGATTGACAAAACCTTCTGGTTGCATCATATACAATTCTTCTTTAAGAAAACCATTAAGGAATGCAGTTTTGACATCCATTTGCCAGATGTCATAAAATGTGGCAATTGCTAACATGATTCGGACAGACTTTAAGTATCGCTACAGTTGAGAAAATCTCATTGTAGTATAACACCTTGAACTTGTCAAAAACCTTTTTGCGACAAGTCGAGCTTTGTAGATAGTAACACTATTATCAACGTATGTCTTCCTCTTGAAGATCCATTTATTTTCTATGGTTTGCCGATCATCGGGCAAGTCCACCAAAGTCCACACTTTGTTCTCATACATGGATCCTATCTCAGATTTCATGGCCTCCAGCCATTTTGCGGAATCTGGGCTCATCATCGCTTCCTCATAGTTCGTAGGTTTATCATGGTCTAGTAACATGACTTTCAGAACAGGATTACCCTACCACTCTGGTGCAGACCGAACTCTGGAAGACCTATGAGGTTCCGTAGTAACTTGATCAGAAGTTTCATGATCATCATCATTAGCTTCCTCACTAATTGGTGTAGGAATCACTGGAACTGATTTCTATGATGAAATACTTTCCAATAAGGGAGAAGGTACAATTACCTCATCAAGTTCTACTTTCCTCCCACTCACTTCTTTCGAGAGAAACTTCTTCTCTAGAAAGGATCCATCTTAGCAACGAATAACTTGCGTTCGGATCTGTGATAGAAGGTGTACCCAATAGTTACCTTTGGGTATTCTATGAAGACGCACTTCTCCGATTTGGGTTCGAGCTTATCAGGTTGAAACTTTTTCACATAAGCATCGCAGCCCCAAAATTTAAGAAACGACAGCTTAGGTTTACTACTAAACCATAGTTCATACGGTGTCGTCTCAATGGATTTAGATGGTGCCCTATTAAACATGAATGCAGCTGTCTCTAATGCATAACCCCAAAACGATAGTTGTAAACCGATAAGAGACATCATAGATCACACCATATCTAGTAAAGTACGATTATGACGTTTGGACACACCATTACGTTATGGTGTTCCATATGGCATGAGCTGTGAAACTATTCCACATATTTTAAAATGAAGGCCAAACTCGTAGCTCAAATATTCATCTCTACAATCAGATCATAGAAACTTTATTTTCTTGTTACGATGATTTTTCCACTTCACTCTGAAATTCTTTGAACCTTTCAACTATTTCAGACTTATGTTTCATCAAGTAGATATACCCATATCTGCTCAAATCATCTTGTGAAGGTCAGAAAATAACGATACTTGCCACGAGCATCAACACTCATTGGATCGCATACATCGGTATGTATTATTTTCAATAAGTTAGTAGCTTGTTCCATTGTTCCGGAGAACGGAGTTTTAGTCATCTTGCCCAAAAGGCACGGTTCGCAAGCATCAAATGATTCATAACCAAGTGATTCTGAAAATCCATCTTTATGGAGTTTCTTCCTGCGCTTTACACCGATATGACCCAAACGGCAGTGCCACTAATAAGTTGCACTATCATTATTAACTTTGCATCTTTTGGCATCAATATTATGAATATGTGTATCACTACGATCGAGATCCAACAAACTATTTTCATTGGGTGTATGACCATTTGAAGGTTTTATTCATTTAAATAGAACAACAATTATTCTGTGACTTTAAATGAATAACCGTATTGCAATAAACATGATCAAATCATATTCATGCTCAACGCAAATGCCAAATAACATTTATTTAGGTTTAACACTAATCCCGAAAGTATAGGGAGTGTGCGATGATGATCATATCAATCTTGGAACTACTTCCAACACTCATCGTCACTTCCCCTTCAACTAGTCTCTGTTTATTACAGAACTCCTGTTTGAGTTACTAATCTTAGCAACCGAACAAGTATCAAATACTCAGGGGCTACTATAAACACTAGTAAGGCACACATCAATAACTTGTATATCAAATATACCCTTGTTCACTTTGCCATCCTTCTTATCCACCAAATATTCAGGGCATTTCCGCTTCCAGTGACCATTTCCTTTGCAGTGTAAGCACTCAATTTCAGGCTTTGGTCCAGCTTTGGTCTTCTTCACGGGAGTGACAACTTGTTTGCCATTCTACTTGAAGTTTCCCTTTCTTTCCCTTTGCCCTTTTCTCGAAACTAGTGGTCTTGTCAATCATCAACACTTGATGCTCTTTCTTGATTTCTACCTTCGTCGATTTCAACATCACGAAGAGCTCGAGAATCTTTTTCGTCATCCCTTGCATACTATAGTTCATCACGAAGTTCTAGTAACTTAGTGATGGTGACTAGAGAATTCTGTCAATCACTATCTTATCTGGAAGATTAACTCCCACTTGATTCAAGCGATTGAAGTACCCAGACAATCTGAGCACATGCTCACTAGTTGAGCGATTCTCCTCGATCTTTTAGCTTTAGAACTTGTTGGAGACTTCATATCTCTCAACTCGGCTATTTGCTGGAAATATTAACTTCAACTCCTGGAACATCTCATATGGTCCATGACGTTCAAAACGTCTTTGAAGTCCCGATTCTAAGCCATTTAAGCATGGTGCACTAAACTATCAAGTAGTCATCCTTTTGAGCTAGCCAAACGTTCATAATGTCTGCATTTGCTCCTGTAATAGGTTTGTCACCTAGCGGTGCATTAAGGACATAATTCTTCTATGCAGCAATGAGGATAAACCTCAGATCACGGATCCAATCCGCATCATTGCTACTAACATCTTTCAATACAATTTTCTCTAGGAACATATTAAAATAAACATATGAAAGCAACAACGCAAGCTATTGATCTACAACATAATTTGCAAAATACTACCAGGACTAAGTTTCATGATAAATTTAAGTTCAATTAATCATATTACTTAAGAACTCCCACTAAGATAGACATCCCTCTAATCCTCTAAGTGATTACGTGATCCATATCAACTACACCATGTCCGATCGTCACGTTAGATGGAGTAGTTTCAACGGTGAACATCAATATGTTGATCATATCTACTATATGATTCACGCTCGACCTTTCGGTCTCCGTGTTCCGAGGCCATATCTGTTATATGCTAGGCTCGTCAAGTTTAACTTTGAGTATTCGCGTGTGCAACTGTTTTGCACCGTTGTATTTGAGCGTAGAACCTATCACACCCGATCATCACGTGGTGTCT
Source organism: Aegilops speltoides (assembly GCA_021437245.1). Lineage (NCBI taxonomy): Eukaryota > Viridiplantae > Streptophyta > Magnoliopsida > Poales > Poaceae > Aegilops > Aegilops speltoides. Next base: position 26,900 of record JAHHZJ010002300.1, read on the forward strand.
CAGCACGAAGAACTTTCATAGCGGTGCATACTCGGGAGAATACTTCTTGATAATTTAGTGAGAGATCATCTTAAAATGCTACCGTCAATCAAAGCAAGATAAGATGCATAAAGGATAAACATCACATGCAATCAATATAAGTGATATGATATGGCCATCATCATCTTGTGCTTGTGATCTCCATCTTGAAGCACCGTCGTGATCACCATCGTCACGGCGCGACACCTTGATCTCCATCGTAGCATCGTTGTCGTTTCGCCATCTATTGCTTCTCGACTATCGCTACCGCTTAGTGATAAAGTAAAGCAATTACAGATGCGTTGCATTTCATACAATAAGCGACAACCATATTGCTCCGCCATTGCCGATAACTTTGGTTACAAAACATGATCATCTCATACAATAAAATATAGCATCACGTCCTGACCATATCACATCACAACATGCCCTGCAAAAACAAGTTAGACGTCCTCTACTTTGTTGTTGCAAATTTTACGTGGCTGCTACGGGCTTTAGCAAGAACCATACCCTGCATTTTGTAACATTTCATTTGCATTATTACAGAATGAAAATTTGGACCAACAAACACTTTTGCATTATTTGGCTTTTATTTGGAGTTGGTTTTCTCTCTGTGCTTCTTTTCAAGTCCTCTTTAAAGTCAACTACTCCACCTTCTGTACTTCATCTCATTGCCCCAAACTTCTGCCCAATGACCATGCCATGTGTATAGTGCAATATGGAATTTTCTTACAAAAATAATTTGGCCAAAAAGTATTTTCTAAATTTAGTTTTCCAAAAACCGCTGAATTGAGGTTTACACTGCAAGTACTTGATTTGGGTTATGAAAAATATTTCAAAAGGTATATTTGAATCCTATTAGGTGTAGGACTCCCATAAACCACAAAAATATAATTTTAAAAATTATTTTACTATTTTATTTAAAAGCTTTTTCTTAAGGCCAGATATGGTCTTTAATAGGGAAAAATTATTTTATTGTTCTAAAAATATTTGACAAAAATTAGGGAAACTCAGTGGACATATATTTTCCATATATAAGAGTTTCAACACATGGTCTTGTTCAAAATATTGGTCAAATCCCTCAAAAACCCTTTCTGGATATCTCAAGCTTTTGAAATATTTACAAAGGAAATATTCTCCAAAAATTCCAAGAAAATGCTATCGTCTCACATATGACATACTTGATGATCTTGACAAGTATCATGTCATGGAGAATAGTATAACCCCATGAAATCCCCTCAAAACCATTTCTGTCCATTTTGAAGTTTGAGCAACTTTACATTGCCAAACATGTCCAAATGTTCTCAAACTTGGTGCACATGCTCCAATGGTCTAATAATGCATATAGACCAAATGGCACAAGTTGGAGAAAAAGATATCTTGATCAAAGTGCCTCAAAACCCTCTCTGACCAGAATCAAATTTGAACTACTTTGTACTACCAACTTTCTCTCCATGACCCCAACTTTTGTGAGCCTGATCACATGACTAAATGAGGCCACCACACCAAGTAGTGCATCAAGGGGAAGTGATCTACTCAACTGGATCTACACAAGTCCATTCCTGCCAATTTTTAGGGTTTGCAAAAGTTGCATTGGCAACTTTGTCCAAATAATCTCAAAATGGGTGGAAGGCCCTAATTATGTGTGACATCTCACCCAGTGGAGTATCATGGCAAGTGAAAATTATTAACTTGCCCAAACCATCATCAAACACCTTACAGCGAGAATCTTGAAATGCCAATTCCAGCCTCTTCCACTAATCTCCTAGAGCCCATCTTTTACCACAACCCTCCTCGTTCCCTCTGTCACTTGGATGCTTTTACGCCCAAGGAAGCAATGATGAGGGAAACCCATTGTCTTCTCCGGACAGCAGCTTCTCCCTCTCTCTCGGCCTCCTTCTCTCCCTCGGCCCTCCAGTAGCATCCAAGGCTCCTCCCACTTTTGCCCACACCCCTGCAACCTCCAGGACACTAGTGGGCCATGACGCTGCAAAAAAGCGGATGCCGGCCAAAGTCGCGCCCTGGAGCGCCTGGCCGGGAACCCGACCGTTGACACCGCGTCTCCCGACCACCTCGAGTTTCCCCGCGCGCCAGTCGATGCCCCTCGGCGTCCGCTCCATACCAGCAAGCCACCCACTTGCTCCCGCGCCCTCCTCTCTCTTCTGCAGCTCGTGCCAGGGCGCCGCCCCGCTCGGCCAATGCTCGCGCCACTCCTGTGGCCCGCGTGCAGCTCGCCCCGCTCCTCCTCTCTCTCCCTGGCACCCTACACCACTCCCACGAACACCCCCGAGCCCTCCATTCCCTCTCTAACGGCCACCCGAGCCAAACCCGCGGGCACCCGTAGGCCACGCCTACGGTGGACCTCGGCCAGCCTATATAAGGTGACCCCGAGCCCCTCTTTCGCTCCCTGTCGCTCCCCCAATCTCCTAATCCACCTCCCGTACCTCTCGTTGGTCTCCAGAGCCGCCCAAGCTCGAGATTGAGCTCGAGCTCCGCCGCCTCGGCTCGTCGGCGTTCGCATGGTACAGGCCTCCTCCGCCCCCGTTTTCTCCCAATCTAGGACCGCGCGGCCACGCTGACCCTTTCCCCTCTCTTTCCCACTCTTTTTGCAGCCGGGAACGGTCGGAACCATCGACGCCCGAAGCACCTCCGCCGCGTGACCTCGTCGCCGGCGAACCAGGCTGTTCCGGCGACCGTCTCCACCACCACCCGAACGGCGACACCCCCCTGAGTCCAACGGTACCACCCGCGCACCTCCCCATGCTCTGTATCGCCGCCGGCGAGGCTTCGTGGTGCCTCCGGGCGGAGGTAGACGGCGGCGGCCGTGGGGCCAGCCCGTCGACCTCACGCATACGGCGGGTGGGATCCACCGTCGAGTTTAAGCAGCAAGACCGTTCGCGTCGGCCGGCGAGCGTACCTCGCCTTTACGCCGTTGACGTGGCGGCCCCGCGCGGGCTGGTTTCCCCTCTGGGCCTGCTGCCCGTGGCCTCTCCGGCCCAGTGGCACAGCGCCACCTTTCTTTTTCTTTCTATGTCTCCCTTCCAAAAATCCCACAGGGTAAAATATTTATCCAAATGGAATATTCCAACTCCTAAAATCCCAGAATAATCTCACCTATTTATTGATGTAACTTTCATGCACATCCATTACACTTTTCTGCCCTGTTCAAATTTAAATTCAAATTTGAACAAAAGAACCTCTGTTTGAAAATCCAAAACTCTGTTTCCCTAGCTCCAAATCCAAAACCAAGAATTTTCCCCTTCCTAGTTTTCCTCCTAGTATTTTACAAAAATAAGTTGACATTTTTCTGAGCACTTTGGTTTTTTCTGTTTTATTATTGCCTTATTTTCCTTGTTATTATTTTGCGATGGTAGATTGCATTGCTGAAAAAGGAGTTGGACCAGAAGACTTTGAAGACCCGGAAGACTTCGTTGAGCCAGGCAAGCAGCCATTTGACCATGTCTATGAAGCCCTTTTTATGCATGTCATATAGCGCTTTATTATTGTTGCATCGGAATCATGATGAGATGGTGAACCCCGTGGGTTGGTTGCCTCTGTTACTTCCTCGTTGATACTTGCATTGTGCATGACCCTACCTTCTTATGAGGGTTATGACGGTGGGAGTAGATAGGATGCTAAAGTAGTGCCACGCAAAAAGGGACGGGAATATGCATGGTGATGGAGACAAAGTATTTTCAAAAGACTTTTCGAAAACCCCGTCGGGTGCCACTTATGCCCGAGGGAGATGATGAGATGGGTAACCACTTGATGACGAAGTGGTGTACCGAGGCAAGGGTGTGTGTTGTTTTCGAAAACGGATTAGATCTAAGATTTGTCGACTGTCCCAACCTTACATGCGCAACCACTCTACCCTTATATGGGAAAGAGCATTATTGATTACCTAGGTCGATACTAGCTTGGAGCCTGCATTACTAGTGACGGGAGAGTTGTTGGTGCGCTCTCTCGGGACGGGGTCGTGCCAGGTAGGGCGGCCATGACCATTTTTATGGGGCACCGGACACACCGTTGGTACCCTGTGCCAGTGGTATGTGATAAATATGGGAGCAAGGCTCCACGAAAATGTTATGTGAAATGTTGGGCACGGGGGTTACTGCCAATCGAGTGGACTCCATGTTAGTGTCGTCTAGGGAAAGGTAGTGATCGGGTGCTTACCCCGGGTACTTGAGGTATCGCGGGTCGTGGATGACACGGAAGTTCCCCGGATCTTGTGGGTAAAGTGTGCAACCTCTGCAGAGTGTAAAACTATTCGAATAGCCGTGTCCGCGGTCAAGGACGGTTGGGTGGTGCTGCTTAGACTATGTCCGCATGTTTCTGACAAACAACACAGTTTGGTGATATTGATGATGTGACTCGTGAGGAAGTCACGATGAGCTTGAGCATGAGTTGTTCAAAACTCTTCCTCGATGTTGATGTCTGAAACCTCCTGATACTGGTTGCAGATGCGTTCATGTCCTTGATAAGTGTTGATCATACTTGCATGAGAAAAACTGGCTTTCCGCAAAAATGCCAACTAAGCAGTAGAGCTTTGCATGATTATTTTGTTATCATTCATGGGTTGCTTGCGAGTACATTCAAAGTACTCATTGGCTTGCCACTGGTTATTTTATTGGCCAGGCATGAGAGAACATGATATGATGAAGAATGCTTCGGTGACGAGCATGCGAGCTAGGACGCTTCCCAGTCAGAATGCCTGTAGGGTTAATGCAGATGGCATGGGTCCAAGTTATCGACGAAGATTTCCGCTGCGATGTTATACTCAAGACTTGACCATAATGGTCCCACTTGTGTAATACGGTATGTATGGATGTAAGACTCTTGTTATTCAGCTTCTGTGTGTTCAGTGAGCATTGATCTCTGGGATCACTGTACACGTGCATTTGGTGATCACGACTTATGAGTCGGGGTCCCCACAGAGCTGGTACCAGAGCCATCCTGACTATAGGAAGCCTTAGTTAGCATGGACGTTAGTTAGAGTGAGACTATCCATGAAATTACCTGTATACCTATGTTTTATGATAGTATCACAAACATAGGTCACATTCCCTCTATTGACCCTTCCCCTTCCAATTTTGTAGATGGCCGTCGTACCCGAGGACTTCCTGACCACCGGATTTCCCGTGCTTCTTGAGGATAGCCTCAGGAAGTGCCAGTTCACTCGAGCCCCCACCTTCTCCTACCACGAGCACTGGATCAACAGCACCAAGAAGGAGTATCACGTGGAGGTAGTCATGAGGGTGAACGACTCCCCGACGAGCTGGTTCTTTGAGGGACCCCACATGGCAACACTGCTCCTCGCCGTGGAGACTGCTGCGCTCAAGGCGCTGACTCGCCTCCAGGATCTCCTGCCAGAGATGGCAAGTGAGCCAGCCACTCGTTACCTGCCTTATCGTAAGGAAGGTGATGACGAGAGCAGCGCACCAGCCCCACCCTTGGACGAAGGACTTTCTCTCTGCTTCCAGACCTACTTCAGCTTGTGTGCCGACAGCCTGGCACAACACCTGGCCTCGGAGTCGATGGAGCTTCGGAAGGAACTCCACAAGACCAAGGAACTCCTCAGCCTAGCTCAGATAAAGGCGGACAGGATCAAGAAGGATGGAGCACCCCCCTGGACAGCCCGTTGTAGCCTATCGAGGTGGGCGACCCCCGCAGGTCACGCACGCCAAGGGATTGTCTCAGCCACGCCGTATGACGGCGAAGGAATATCGCAACCTCTTCATGACGCCACCGGCGAAGCATCGCCGTGTTCAGCTCCTCCACTCCCCCACTCCCTCAAGTGACGAAGAGACTAAGACAGATGAAGATGAGGAGGAAGACCCAGAGGAACCAGAATACCCGACCGAGCATTCCACCACTTAGACACCGTTCAGGACTAGGATAGGCCAGTCCGTAACCCTATGGTAGGATAGGTCGTGTACCCCTATGCGAAGTCGAGTCCTTGTAATGGTTCATATGAAACCATGTTGTGTTGTGTTTGCTTTCAACTTGCTTTGATGAAGTCGTACTTTCCCTTCGGGAACTTGTAAACGACTACATCCCCCATTTGGTTTTAATGCATGAGTTTGGCCCTTCTGGCCCTTGTTTAACTTAAATTTGTGTCACACCCACCCCCTTACTAGGCGTCCCATCTATATTGCTTTCCCTCATTTTATTTTCCCAATCATGAGACCTTGACCGCTCCAACAGGATGCCTGTTGTAACACAAACCGGTACCTCTACCCAGCAGCAAGAAGCTGGAGGTTCTGCTGAAGCAGGAGTCAGCCAGGACCAAGCCCAAGGGCAGACTCCACCACCACCACCTCCTCCAAACATGGACATGGCTCAGCTTCTCCAAGCCTTCCGAGAGGAACGCCAAGCCAACACTGCAGCCCCGCAGATGATTGCTCAAGCTGTCAATCGCCAGCCAGTGGGACACGGCAATGGACGTTCCACGTTGGTGGAGTTCAAGAAGCATGCACCACCCACCTTCATCGAGACTGCTGAACCCCTGGATGCAGACGACTGGGTCCGCACCATTGAGGATCTGCTGGCACTAGTCGGATGCACTGAGGACCGTGAGAAGGTGGCATATGCTGCTCACTATCTCGGGGGAACTGCCAGAGCTTGGTGGGATGGATTCAAGGCTATGCATGTTGAGCAAAACATCACTTGGGATAACTTCAAGGCAGAATTCCGCAAGGCCCACATTCCTTCTGGAATCATGGCCATCAAGAAGCGTGAGTTCCGAGCCCTGAAGCAAGGTAGTAGCACTTGTCAAGGAGTACATGCAGAAGTTCGGTGTTCTCTCAAGGTATGCCCCGAGGATGTCAACGCGATCTTTGCCAAAAACAGCGCTTCATGGAAGGCCTTAACCGGACTCTGCGAGACTTCGCTTGTTGTGTGTGACTGCCCGACCTTTCCTGATCTGGTGAACAAGGCACTCATGCTTGAGGACAAGCGACGTGCTTTGGATGACACTCGTAAGCGCAAGATGATCAGCAAGGGTAGCTCCAGCAACCAGAAGCCTCGCCCGTGGCAGCCAGCTCCGGTCAAGCCAACCTATCAGCAGCCAAGAGCTCCTGCACCCCGCACCAACTATCCACCTCAGCAGTATGCCAACCCCAGGCCAGCTTACAACAACCCCAATAACAATGCTGGCAAGAGCATCATCCCCAACCAAGTCACTTGCTTTGGATGTGGACAGCCAGGACATTACTCCAAGAATTGCCCCAACAAGAAGCCCGTCGCCCCGCGCCCCAATGCGCAGAACCCAGGACAAGGCCGTGGAATGCCACCAAGGAACCAAGCTCCCCGCAACCTGCCCAACAACGGCAAGGGGCGTGTGAATCATGTCACTGCAGAAGAAGCCGGGAAGACCGGACGTCGTCTTGGGTGCGTTCCTTGTCAATTCAGCACCCAGAAGCTGTTTTGTTTGATTACGGAGCCACGCATTCATTTGTCACCCAAAGGTTTGCATTAAAAGTGGCATGACCCTACACTCTGAATAACCCTATGGTGGTACAAACCCCAGGCAGAGATGAGAGCCAAGATAGGGTGTAGAGGAGTCGGGATTATCATTAACGGGGTAGACTTCCTAGCAGACCTTATCATCTTAGGATCACAAGGCTTGGATGTGATCTTAGGAATGAATTGGCTCATCAAGCACCAAGGCTTGATAGATTGCGCCAACCGGACTGTCACTGTGACCAATGAGCAAGGAGTCGAAGTTAAATATGCCTCCAACCCCTTCTCTGCTCAAGCCAACCAAGTCAACTGTCTGACTGGAGTTGGATTGGAGCAAGTGCCGGTAGTATGTGAATACCCGGATATTTTTCCTAATGAGCTACCGGGAATGCCTCCTGACCGAGACATTGAGTTCATCATCGAGCTCGTACCCGGAGCAGGACCCATCTATAAGAAGCCGTATAGAATGGGATCGGAAGAGTTAGCAGAATTGAAGAAGCAACTGGAAGAACAGTTGAGGAAAGGTTTTATCCGCCCTAGTGCCTCCCCTTGGGGGTCACCTGCTCTGTTTGTGGCAAAGAAGGACGGTACCATCCGCTTGTGCATTGACTACCGCTCCCTCAATGAAGTTACAATCAAGAACAAGTATCCACTTCCCAAGATTGAAGATCTGTTTGATCAACTCAATGCGGCCAAGGTGTTCTCCAAGATCGACCTTAGATCTGGGTACTACCAGCTGAAAATCAGACCCCAAGATATTCGGAAGACGGCATTTGTAACCAGATATGGTCTGTATGAGTGCACGATCATGTCCTTTGGATTGACCAATGCCCCTGCTTACTTCATGTATCTCATGAATAAGGTCTTCATGGAATATTTGGACAAGTTTGTCATTGTCTTCATTAATGACATTCTTGTCTTCTCAAAGACGGAAGAAGAGCACGAACAACACTTGAGGATGGTCCTGGACAAGCTTCAAGAGCACCAACTGTATGCCAAGTTCAGCAAGTGTGAATTTTGGCTGCGTGAAGTTGGATTCTTGGGTCATGTTTTGACCGAAGAAGGATTGTCGGTCGATCCCGCTAAGATTGAAGCCGTGACTGAATGACAATCCCCAAGCAATGTTAAGGAAGTCAGAAGCTTCCTCGGACTCGCAGGATATTACCGCAAGTTCGTTGAAGGATTCTCAAGCATTGCCCGACCCATGACTCAGCTCTAGAAGAAGGACAAGAAGTTTGAATGGACGCCAAAGTGCAAAGAGAGCTTCCAGGAGCTAAAGAAGAGATTGACCACCGCCCCAGTTCTGGCCACACCAGATATACACAAGGAGTTTGTGATATATTGTGATGCGTCAAGAACCGGACTGGGAGGTGTTCTGATGCAAGAAGGCAGAGTCGTAGCTTACCTTTCAAGGCAACTACGGCCTCATGAAGAGAACTATGCTACTCATGATCTTGAGTTAGCAGCAGTGGTTCATGCCCTGAAGACATGGCGACATTACCTCCTAGGGAAGCGGTGTGAGATATACACGGATCACAAAAGTCTGAAGTATATTTTCACTCAAAGGGAATGGAACATGAGGCAAAGAAGATGGCTAGAGTTGATCAAAGATTATGACCTCAGTGTTCAATACCACCCTGGGAAGGCTAATGTGGTAGCAGATGCATTAAGCAGAAAGGCTTGTTCCCTGAATGCTATGCTTAAGGACAAGCTACCCGCCTTGTATGAAGAACTTGAAAGCTTCGAGTTGGAACTGGTTGCACCAGGATTCTTGGCCAACCTCGAAGTTAGGCCTACCTTGATGGATGATATTAAGGAAGTTCAGAAGGGACACGAAAGTATTGAAGGCATCAAGAGGAAGATCAAGGCAGGCAAGGCCCCGGGATTCTCAGAGGATGAACAAGGAGTTGTGTGGTTTGGGAATCGCGTTTGCGTGCCCAACAAGGTTGAGCTCAAGAATCTGATCTTGCAAGAAGCTCATGACACCCCATATTCCATCCATCCTAGAGGAACCAAGATGTATCAAGACCTGAAGGAAAGATTTTGGTGGCACGGGATGAAAAGGGAGATTGCCACCTATGTTGCAAAGTGTGATGTATGCCAAAGAGTCAAAGCTGAATATCAGCGACCTGCTGGATTGCTCCAACCACTCAAGGTTCCCGAGTGGAAATGGGATAAAGTCGGAATGGACTTCGTTACTGGACTACCTAGGTCAAACAAGGGACATGACTCCATCTGGGTCATAGTCGATCATTTGACCAAGGTAGCCCATTTCATTCCTGTCAAGACTACCTATGATGGCAACCGGCTAGCAACTCTATACATCAACAGGATCGTAAGCCTTCACGGTGTTCCTAAAGAGATTGTGTCAGATCGAGGAACCCAGTTTACCTCAAGGTTCTGGAAGAAGTTCCAAGAGGCCATGGGGACCAAGTTGTCCTTCAGCACTGCTTTCCACCCACAGACCGGAGGTCAGACAGAACGAGTAAATCAGATACTCGAAGACATGCTCCGAGCCTGTGTCTTAGCATATGGAGCTAGGTGGGAAGACTGCCTCCCTTTCGCCGAGTTCTCTTACAACAATAGTTATCAGTCAAGCCTTCAGATGGCACCATTTGAAGTGTTATATGGACGGAAGTGCCGCACACCCCTTAATTGGTCAGAGACCGAAGAAGGACTTGTCTTTGGGCCTGATATCCTTCATGAAGCAGAAGAGCAAGTCCAGCTTGTCAGAGAGCGTTTGAAGACCGCCAAGTCAAGGCAGAAGAGCTACGCTGACTCACGTCGTAGAGACGTGAACTTCCGAGTTGGAGACCATGTCTATCTCCGGGTCACACCTCTCAAGGGAACCCAGCGTTTCCATGTTAAGGGGAAGCTTGCACCAAGATACATCGGCCCTTCAAGATCCTTTGAGCGACGAGGAGAAGTAGCTTACCAGTTGGAACTTCCACTTGAACTATCCGATGTACTGGCGTGTTCCATGTGTCACAACTCGGAAGTGCCTCCAAGTTCGAGACAAGCTGATCTTTACAAGGACATCAATCACCAAGCCATTGACCTTGACCTGATTTGACTTACCGTGAGAGGCCCATCTGCATTCGGATGAGGTGAGCGACACACTCAAGCCGCACCATCAAGTACTTCAAGGTCCAATGGATCAACCACATCAAGCGAAGCAACTTGGGGCGTGAAGACTACCTTAGATCCGAGTTTCCGTATCTCTTTAAAGCCTAGTTTAGGAATCTCGGGGACGAGATTCTTGTAAGGGGGTAGGTCTGTCACACCCTGCATTTTGTAACATTTCATTTGCATTATTAAAGCATGAAAATTTGGACCAACAAAAACTTTTGCATTATTTGGCTTTTATTTGGAGTTGGTTTTCTCTATGTGCTTCTTTTCAAGTGCTCTTTAAAGTCAACTACTCCACCTTCTGTACTTCATCTCATTGCCCCAAACTTCTGCCCAATGACCAAGCCATGTGTATAGTGCAATATGGAATTTTCTTACAAAAATAATTTGGCCAAAAAGTATTTTCTAAATTTAGTTTTCCAAAAACACCTGAATTGAGGTTTGCACTGCAAGTACTTGATTTGGGTTATGAAAAATATTTCAAAAGGTATATTTGAATCCTATTAGATGTAGGACTCCCATAAACCACAAAAATATAATTTTAAAAGTTATTTTACTATTTTATTTAAAAGCTTTTTCTTAAGGCCAGATATGGTCTTTAATAGGAAAAATTATTTTATTGTTTTAAAAATATTTGACAAAAATTAGGGAAACTCAGTGGACATATATTTTCCATATATAAGAGTTTCAACACATGGTCATGTTCAAAATATTGGTCAAATCCTCAAAACCCTTTTCGGATATTTCAAGCTTTTGAAATATTTACAAACAAAATATTCTCCAAAAATTCCAGGAAAATTCTATCATCTCACATATGACATACTTGATGATCTTGACAAGTATCATGTCATGGAGAATAGTATAACCCCATGAAATCCCCTCAAAACCATTTCTGTCCATTTTGAAGTTTGAGCAACTTTACATTGCCAAACATGTCCAAATGTTCTCAAACTTGGTGCACATGCTCCAATGGTCTAATAATGCATATAGACCAAATGGCACAGGTTGGAGAAAAAGATATCTTGATCAAAGTGCCTTAAAACCCTCTCTGACCAGAATCAAATTTGAACTACTTTGTACTACCAACTTTCTCTCCATGACCCCAACTTTTGTGAGCCTGATCACATGACTAAATGAGGCCACCACACCAAGTGGTGCATCAAGGGGAAGTGATCTACTCAACTGGATCTACACAAGTCCATTCCTGCCAATTTTTAGGGTTTGCAAAAGTTGCATTGGCAACTTTGTCCAAATAATCTCAAAATGGGTGGAAGGCCCTAATTATGTGTGACATCTCACCCAGTGGAGTATCATGGCAAGTGAAAATTATTAACTTGCCCAAACCATCATCAAACACCTTCTGGCAGAATCTTGAAATGCCAATTCCAGCCTCTTCCACTAATCTCCTTGAGCCCATCTTTTTACCACAACCCCTCCTCGTTCCCCTCTGTCACTTGGATGCTTTTCTGCCCAAGGAAGCAATGATGAGGAGGGGAACCCATTGTCTTCTCTGGACAACAGCTTCTCCCCTCTCTCTCAGCCTCCTTCTCTCCCCTCAGCCCTCCAGCGCATCCAAGGCTCACTCCCACTTTGCCCACCCCTGCAACCTCCAGACACTAGTGGGCCTTGTGACGCGGGAAAGCCGCGGATGCCGGCCAAAGTCGCGCTCTGGAGCGCCTGGCCGGGCACCCGACCGTTGACACCACGTCTCCCGACCACCTCGAGCTTCCCCCGTGCGCTAGTCGATGCCCCTCGGCGTCCGCTCCACGCCAGCAGGCCACCCACTTGCTCCCGCACCCTCCTCTCTCTTCTGCAGCTCGCGCCAGGGCGCCGCCCCGCTCGGCCAATGCTCGCGCCACTCCTATGGCCCGCGTGCAGCTCGCCCCGCTCCTCCTCTCTCTCCCTGGCACCCTACACCACTCCCACGAACACCCACGAGCCCTCGATTCCCTCTCTAACGGCCACCCGAGCCGAACCCGCGGGCACCCGTAGGCCACGCCTACGGTGGACCTCGGCCAGCCTATATAAGGCGACCCCGAGCCCCTCTTTCGCTCCCTATCGCTCCCCCACACTCCTAATCCACCTCCCGTACCGCCCGTTGGTCTCCAGAGCCGCCCAAGCTCGAGATCGAGCTCGAGCTCCGCCGCCTCGGCTCGTCGGTGTTCGTGCGGTACATGCCTCCTCCGCCCCCGTTTTCTCCCGATCTGGGACCGTGCAGCCATGCTGACCCTTTCCCCTCTCTTTCCCACTCTTTTTGCAGCCAGGAACAGCCGGAACCATCGACGCCCGAAGCACCTCCGCCGCGTGACCTCGTCGCCGGCAAACCAGGCTGCTCCGGCGACCGTCTCCACCACCACCCGAACGGCGACACCCCCAGAGTCCAACGGTACCACCCGCGCACCTCCCCGTGCTCTGTATCGCCGCCGGCGAGCTCATAGTTGCCTCTGGACGGAGGTAGACGACGACGGCCGTGGGGCCAGCCCGTCAGCCTCACGCCCTGACGGGTGGGATCCACCGTCAGGTTTAAACGCGCGCGCGCGCACCGGTTCGCGCGTCGGCCGAAGGCGTACCTCGCCTTTACGCCTTCGACGTGGCGGCCCCGCGCAGGCTGGTTTCCCCTCTGGGCCTGCTGCCCGTGGCCTCTCTGGCCCAATGGCAGAACGCCACCTTTCTTTTTCTTTTTCTGTCTCCCTTCCAAAAATCCCACAGGGTAAAATATTTATCCAAATGGAATATTCCAACTCCTAAAATCCCAGAATAATCTCACCTATTTATTGATGTAACTTTCATGCACATCCATTACACTTTTCTGCTCTGTTCAAATTTAAATTCAAATTTGAACAAAAGAACCTCTGTTTGAAAATCCAAAACTCTGTTTCCCTAGCTCCAAATCCAAAACCAAGAATTTTCCCCTTCCTAGTTTTCCTCCTAGTATTTTACAAAAATAAGTTGACATTTTTCTGAGCACTTTGGTTTTTTCTGTTTTATTATTTCCTTATTTTCCTCGTTATTATTTTGCGACGGTAGATTGCGTTGCTGACAAAGGAGTTGGACCAGAAGACTTTGAAGACCCGGAAGACTTCGTTGAGCCAGGCAAGCAGCCCTTTGACCATGTCTATGAAGCCCTTTTTATGCATGTCATATAGCTCTTTATTATTGTTGCATCGGAATCATGATGAGATGGTGAACCCCGTGGGTTGGTTGCCTCTGTTACTTCCTCGTTGATACTTGCATTGTGCATGACCCTACCTTCTTATGAGGGTTATGACGGTGGGAGTAGATAGGATGCTAAAGTAGTGCTACATAAAAGGGGCGGGAATATGCATGGTGATGGAGACAAAGTATTTTCAAAAGACTTTTGAAAACCCGTCGGGTGCCACTTATGCCCGAGGAGATGATGAGATGGGTAACCACTTGATGACGAAGTGGTGTACCGAGGCAAGGGTGTGTGTTGTTTTCGAAAACGGATTAGATTTAAGATTTGTCGACTGTCCCAACCTTACATGCGCAACCACTCTACCCTTATATGGGAAAGGGCATTATTGATTACCTAGGTCGATACTAGCTTGGAGCCTGCATTACTAGTGACGGGAGAGTTGTTGGTGCGCTCTCTCGGGACGGGGTCGTGCCAGGTAGGGCGGCCATGACCATTTTTATGGGGCACCGCACACACCGTTGGTACCCGTGCGGTGGTATGTGATAAATATGGGAGCAAGGCTCCACGAAAATGTTATGTGAAATGTTGGGCACGGGGTTCGCTAATCGAGTGGACTCCATGTTAGTGTCGTCTAGGGAAAGGTAGTGATCGGGTGCTTACCCCGGGTACTTGAGGTATCGCGGGTCGTGACGACACGGAAGTTCCCCGGATCTTGTGGGTAAAGTGTGCAACCTCTGCAGAGTGTAAAACTATTCGAATAGCCGTGTCCGCGGTCAAGGACGGTTGGATGGTGCTGCTTAGACTATATCCGCATGTTTCTGACAAACAACACGGTTTGGTGATATTGATGATGTGACTCGTGAGGAAGTCACGATGAGCTTGAGCATGAGTTGTTCAAAACTCTTCCTCGATGTTGATGTCTGAAACCTCCTGATACTGGTTGCAGATGCGTTCATGTCCTTGATAAGTGTTGATCATACTTGCATGAGAAAAACTGGCTTTCCGCAAAAATGCCAACTAAGCAGTAGAGCTTTGCATGATTATTTTGTTATCATTCATGGGTTGCTTGCGAGTACATTCAAAGTACTCATTGGCTTGCCACTGGTTATTTTATTGGCTAGGCATGAGAGAACATGATATGATGAAGAATGCTTCGGTGACGAGCATGCGAGCTAGGACACTTCCCAGTCAGAATGCCTGTAGGGTTAAGGCAGATGGAATGGGTCCAAGTTATCGACGAAGATTTCCACTGCGATGTTATACTCAAGACTTGACCATAATGGTCCCACTTGTGTAATACGGTATGTATGGATGTAAGACTCTTGTTATTCAGCTTCTATGTGTTCGGTGAGCATTGATCTCGGGATCCTTTGTACACGTGCATTCGATGATCATAACTTATGAGTCGGGGTCCCCACAGAGCTGGTACCAGAGCCATCCTGACTATAGGAAGCCTTAGTTAGCATGGACGTTAGTTAGAGTGAGACTATCCACGAAATTACCTGTATACCTATGTTTTATGATAGTATCCCAAACATAGGTCACATTCCCTCTATTGACCCTTCCCCTTCCACTTTTGTAGATGGCCGTCGTACCCGAGGACTTCCTGACCACCGGATTTCCCATGCTTCTTGAGGATAGCCTCAGGAAGTGCCAGTTCACTCGAGCCCCCACCTTCTCCTACCACGAGCACTGGATCAACAGCACGAAGAAGGAGTATCACGTGGAGGTAGTCGTGAGGGCGAACGAGTCCCCGACGAGCTGGTTCTTTGAGGGACCCCAGATGGCAACACTGCTCCTCGCCATGGAGACTGCTGCCCTCAAGGCGCTGACTCGCCTCCGGGATCTCCTGCTAGAGATGGCAAGTGAGCCAGCCACTCGTTACCTGCCTTATCGTAAGGAAGGTGATGACGAGAGCAGCGCACCAGCCCCAACCTTGAACGAAGGACTTTCTCTCTGCTTCCAGACCTACTTCAGCTTGTGTGCCGACAGCCTGGCACAACCTCGGAGTCGATGGAGCTTCGGAAGGAACTCCACAAGACCAAGGAACTCCTCCGCCTAGCTCAGATAAAGGCGGACATGATCAAGAAGGATGGAGCACCCCCTGGACAGCCAGTTGTAGCCTATCGAGGCGGGCGACCCCCGCAGGTCACGCACGCCAAGGGATTGTCTCAGCCACGCCGTATGACGGTGAAGGAATATCGCAACCTCTTCACGACGCCACCGGCGAAGCAGCGTCGTGTTCAACTCCTCCACTCCCCCACTCCCTCAAGTGACGAAGAGACTAAGACAGATGAAGATGAGGAGGAAGACCCAGAGGAGCCAGAATACCCGACCGAGCATTCCACCACTTAGACACCATTCAGGACTAGGATAGGCCAGTCCGTAACCCTATGGTAGGATAGGTCGTGTACCCCTATGCGAAGTCGAGTCCTTGTAATGGTTCATATGAAACCATGTTGTGTTGTGTTTGCTTTCAACTTGCTTTGATGAAGTCGTACTTTCCCTTCGGGAACTTGTAAACGACTACATCCCCCATTTGGTTTTAATGCATGAGTTTGGCCCTTCTGGCCCTTGTTTAACTTAAATTTGTGTCACACCCACCCCCTTACTAGGCGTCCCATCTATATTGCTTTCCCTCATTTTATTTTCCCAATCATGAGACCTTGACCGCTCCAACAGGATGCCTGTTGTAACACGAACCGGTACCTCTACCCAGCAGCAAGAAGCCGGAGGTTCTGCTAAAGCAGGAGTCAGCCAGGACCAAGCCCAAGGGCAGACTCCACCACCACCACCTCCTCCAAACATGGACATGGCTCGGCTTCTCCAAGCCTTCCGAGAGGAACGCAAGCCAACACCTGCAGCCCCCGCAGATGATTGCTCAAGTTGTCAATCGCCACCCATGGGACATGGCAATGGGCGTTCCACGTTGGTGGAGTTCAAGAAGCATGCACCACCCACCTTCATCGAGGCTGCTGAACCCACGGATGCGCACGGTGGGTCCGCACCATTGAGGATCTGCTGGCACTAGTCGGATGCCGAGGACCGTGAGAAGGTGGCATATGCTGCTCACTATCTCGGGGGAACTGCCAGAGCTTGGTGGGATGGATTCAAGGCTATGCATGCTGAGCAAAACATCACTTGGGATAACTTCAAGGCAGAATTCCGCAAGGCCCACATTCCTACGGAATCATGGCCATCAAGAAGCGTGAGTTCGAGCCCTAAAGCAAGGTAGTAGCACTGTCAAGGAGTACATGCAGAAGTTCGGTGTTCTCTCAAGGTATGCCCCGAGGATGTCACCTGATCTTTGCCAAAAGGGCGCTTCATGGAAGGCCTTAACCAGACTCTGCAGTACTCCGCGACGATATGACCGAGGTGGAATATGGTGGAGGGGGGCACCGCACATGGCTAAGGAACGATCCGTAGATCAACTTGTGTGTCTATGTGGTGCCCCCTGCCCCCGTATATAAAGGAGTGGAGGAGGGGGAGGGCCGACCCTCTCTATGGCGCGCCCTAGGGGAGTCCTACTCCCACCGGGAGTAGGATTCCCCCTTTCCTAGTACAACTTGGAGTCCTTCCAAGTAGTAGGAGTAGGAGACAAGGAAGGGGAAGAGGGAAGGGAAGGAAGGAGGGGGCGCAGCCCCTCCCCCTAGTCCAATTCGGACTAGGCCTTGGGGGGGGGGCTGCCCTAGGCAGCCCCTCTCTCTTTCCCGTATGGCCCAATAAGGCCCAATACTTCTCCCGGCGAATTGCCGTAACTCTCCGGTACTCCGAAAAATACCCGAATCACTCGGAACCTTTCCGAAGTCCGAATATAGTCGTCCAATATATCAATCTTTACGTCTCGACCATTTAGAGACTCCTCGTCATGTCCCCGATCTCATCCGGGACTCCGAACTCCTTCGGTACATCAAAACTCATAAACTCATAATATAACTATCATCAAAACCTTAAGCGTGTGGACCCTACGGGTTCGAGAACTATGTACACATGACCTAGAACTATTCTCGGTCAATAACCAATAGCGGAACCTGGATGCCCATATTGGCTCCTACATATTCTACGAAGATCTTTATCGGTCAAACCGCATAACAACATACGTTGTTCCCTTTGTCATCGGTATGTTACTTGCCCGAGATTCGATCGTCGGTATCCAATACCTAGTTCAATCTCATTACCGGCAAGTCTCTTTACTCGTTACATAATGCATCATTCCGTAACTAACTCATTAGCTACATTGCTTGCAAAGCTTATAGTGATGTGCATTACCGAGAGGGCCAGAGATACCTCTCCGGCAATCGGAGTGACAAAACCTAATCTCGAAATCGCCAACCCAACATGTACCTTTGGAGACACTGTAGAACTCCTTTATAATCACCCGATTCGTTGTGGCGTTTGGTAGCACCAAAGTGTTCCTCCGGTAAATGGGAGTTGCATAATCTCATAGTTACAAGAACATGTATAAGTCATGAAGAAAGCAATAG
>JAHHZJ010002301.1:0-82674 GCA_021437245.1 Aegilops speltoides
GTGAGGCGATAGAAGGGCAATGCCTTTTCTCCCAAAGCAGGAGATGAAGCGGCTTAGGGCGCGCCGCATCTGATCAATTTTGTATTTGTTTGAGGTCTTTTGGGATATCCAATTGTGCCAGAACTTCGGATCTTGGCTGGGTTTGCTTCAATTCCTCTACGGATACAATGAAGCCAAGAGCTTTCCTAGTGAGTGCGCTGACGCATTTTTGGGTTGAGCTTAATGTCATATGCTCGGAGGTTGTCGAATGTGAGCCTCAAATGCGTCTACTAGAGTTTCGGCGTGTTTGGTCTTGACAACCACATCGTCTCATATGCCTCCACTGTTTTGCCGATCTGGGTTTGCAGACATATGCTGAATCATGCGTTGATATGTTGCTTGGCGTTTTTGAGCCGAAGGGCATTGTGTTATAGCGAGAATGGTCCATATGGAGTAATGAATGCCGTTGCGACTTGATGCATCTCGCCATCTTGATTTGATGGTATCCGGAGTATCGTCGAGGAAGCACAATGATCGTGTCATGTCGCGGTAGCATCGATGATTTGATCGATCTGGGGGGAAGGAAGAAGGATCCTTTGGACAAGCCTTGTTAAGGTCTTTAAAATCGACCCATAAGGCGCGGGATTTGTCCTTTTGGTACCATTACCAGGTTTGCTAGCCGTCCGGATGTTTTATGTCTCACGATGAATCCGGCTTCTAATAGTTTGGCTAGCTCCTCTCCCATTGCCTTGTCTTTTGGGTTGGGAAAATGGCGAAAGAACTGTTTGGTGGCTTGAATCCTTTAGGATGTTTAGGCTGTGCTTGCTGCCAACTGCGTGGGATTCTGGCATATGTCGAAGGGTGCCGGCAAAAATATCCCAATTTTCCGAAGGAATTCTCGTAGTCTTGGCGTCTACATCAGGGTTTAATTATTGCCCGATGAGAGCCGTCTTTGTGGGAGTCCGTTGGATGGACTTGGAATTTGACTATTTAATCGCTGGTTTAAAGAGGTGGACTTGGATCTCTTATGCAAGTATCACATCGTCCACATTCACCGTGGAGCAGCCGCGTGGTGAGTTCCTCTGCCCGCTAGGGCTTGGATAGTGCCTCTAGGGCTAGTCTTGCTGTCTTATTTTCAGCGTGGGTGCTATGTCGGATCAGCGACAAAGTGATGATTCCATTGGGCGGGCATTTTAAGCTTCATGTACCCATAATGGGGTATGGCTTGGAAAAATTGTGAATGCCTCTCGCCCTAATAAAGCGTGATATCCGGCTGGCGAGCAGACCCACTTGGAGCGTGACCTCCTCGGACCTGTAGTTGTCCGTGAGCCGGTACCACATCTAATGTAATTTTCACTGTGCAGCGTGCTTCCCGGCTAGGGATTATTCCTCTAAGGTTGTGCTCCTTAGCTCAATGCGGCTCTAGTCTATTTCCATTTTTGAAGAGTTTCCTCGTAGATGAGGTTTAATCCGCTGCCACCATCCATAGAGTACCTTGGTAAGATGAATGCCGTCCACTATTGGTGAGGACCAATCTTGGTGGTGCTTTGAGCTGTTCGGATTTAGGTTAAATGTGGTGGCGTTGAAGGTGATAGCCGTGTCGCTCCATGGATTTGTTGTTGCTACTTGGTAGACTTGGTGAGGCTGCGGATTATTCGTTTCACATATTATTTGATCTGCGAACATCTCGAAATTATTACTACCGTCTTTGGTACTTGCTGAGGCTGGTTCTCCGGGGCTAAAAGCTCTTCGCCACTTTTGGCCACTGCCGTAGTATCCAACATGCTTTCGAAGGCTATGTGTTGGAGTGGCACCCTCTGTACTATGGATTTCTGAGGGTCATTGAGCCATCCCACCCAGTGCAGTTCACGTACTTTAGGCGGTTTTCTTTTTGGCTTTTGTCCCGGTGCTAGGCATGATGCACTCTTTTATTTTGGACTAGGGTTGTGTTGGAGCGGATTGTCCCAAAACTTAGTTTGGTTTTCAGGCACTCTCCGCCATGTACGATACTTTTGTACTATGGGCGCTTGGTCGGCGAAGTGTGTAATTCGCGACGACTTACGGCATTCAAAATTCCCTTGTCCGTGCAATTGTTGCGAGAAAATTGAGATTGCGCGTTTTCCTCACGCAGATCCTTTATCTATCCATAACCGGGAGAATCTGCCCGATAATGATGTCGCATCTCCATGGGCTCTTGCGAATTTGAGATAGATCTCTTATGTTTGGGTGGGCGGGTGGCATTAAGTCAGAACCTTGCCCAACTTGAGGGCTCAAGGGCGAAAAGTTTCGAATTTGGAAGCTTCGGATTGCTTTGGATGTTGTCCAGCGAATCTGGTCCGCTGCGACTTTAGAGTTCGATGCTTGATTGACTCCGTCCCTCATGAGAATCCGGCATGGAGGGATCAGGAATCCGGACATAACTGGTCTTCAATATAGAAGAAAAGTGCGCTTTGTTCCTCCACCACCATAGCGTGGTGGGTAGCACAGGAAGTTGATCTCTCGAGGATCGGTTTCAAGCAATCTGATTGTAGTGCGTGGCGACTCGAGGCGGCGATCGATCCAAGCTTCGTTTGGAGGAGGAGAGCTCCATCGGATCTAGCAACTTAGTGGAATTCGAGTTGACGTGAAGATCGCTTTTGATGACACGAGAGGTAAATGCGTCAGGAAGCGGCGGCGAGCGACAGTGACGAAAACCACCTAGCCGGATGGTTTGTCCGGTGGCCAAACTCCTTAGCAGTGGTACCGTCTTTAAAAAAGGCCAGGATTAGGCATCTTTCACTGATTGTGAGCGGCACAAAGAACTCTCAATGAAAGCACCAATGTATGGAATTGTCAAAACCGGCGGATCTCGGTTAGGGGTCCCGACTGTGCGTCTAGGCGGATGGTAACGGGGAGACAAGGGACACGATGTTTTACCTAGGTTCGGGCCCTCTCGATGGAGGTAAAACCCTACTCCTGCTTGATTGATATTGATGGCGAGGGGTAGTACAAGAGTGGATCTACCACGAGATCAAGGCTAAACCTAGAAGCTAGCCTATGGTATGATTGTTGTTGTGTCCCCGGACAAAAACCCTCAGTTTATATAGACACACAGGAGGGCTAGGGTTACACGGAGTTGGTTACAATGGTAGGAGATCTACATGTCCGTATTATGGCTTGCCTTCCGCGCAAGAGTCTCTCATCCGGACACCCAGGAGTCTTCAATCTTGTATCTTCATAGACTTGGAGTTGGCCGATGATGATAATTGACTATCCGGACACCCCTAGTCGAGAGACTCCCTCACTTCCCCATTTCCTCCATGATGGGCTTCCTCCACCCCTTTGTCCAGGGGCTCATGTTCTACTACGGCACAGTTTCCACGATCTGGCCCCAAATTTTATCCTCAATATCTCAGCGCTTATATCGTGGGTGTGCGAGGCCTTCCTCTGCATCAGCCCCGCTTGACAGCGGCTAAAGACCTTCAATGTCAAGCGAAGGTTGTGAAGAACAACAGCCAAGCGGAGTCTGCGAGCGCCGTGGTGGGCAAAATACCCAGCGTCACACTGGCTCGAGGCGCCTTCGTGGAATCCATCAAAGGGTATGTCGGGGTGGTTCTACATCACCAATTTGCGTGACCCTAAATGGGCAGCGGCCCCGAATTGATCTGGCATCCCCATGCAGCTCACATCACTGAAGAAAGGGCCTGCTATGGGAGTAGTTGGGAAAGGCTGACGGGACTCGATCTGTCTCAAACCACAGTGAACAAGAAGCTAAAGCTTGTGAGCGTGATCCGGTATTATGCTAAATCGCGGATTCTCCCTGCTGACAATGGGACTTCAATTTGTGGGAGTTTGATCGGCACAACACAGACACTTGGCGGGCTCTTGACACTACGTTACAAGAGGCACGGAGGGTGCTGTTCAAAGGCGCAAGCTCCGCATCCGCTACCCGAGGAATCGCGGTTCAGCTTTCGCGACGTCCGGTGAGAGTAAGCCATATTATCCTTTATGGGACTTGCTTTTCATGTTTTGACCTTATCGGGATCTAAACTCCCAATACCTTTAACGAGCTTGGCGGGCGACATCAGGACAGGTTAAGCGTCGGCTCCACTCGAAGACCCAGCGGATGCCCGTTTGAGAGGATCTGGTCCGGCACTTCGTGGTGCCGGATAACAAGGCCAAGAAGGCCACGGGAACCGAAGGAGTTCCAGGCGTCCAGTGTTATCGGACTCATCGTCCAATGACTCTGGCCGAACTCCTCCCGAGAGAGAGGAGGGAGGAGAAAGAGGCCTCTCCCGGCGAGAGGAGAGAAAGAAAGAAGGCCTCCCTAGCAGAGAGGCGAAGAGTCAGAAGGAAGGACCCTTCCAGCGGACTGATTCTGCTAACGTCAGCTGGTGGCGAGGAAGTGTCCCTCAAGGGCCAAGCCCCTGGCGAGATCTTAAGTATCCAGACTCCTAGATGATTGATAATTTTTCTTTACGTAGCCATGAGTGTCTTTCTAATGCCGCATCTGACCACCTGTAATCCGCCCAGGACGATCTTCAACCTTCGTCGGCGGGTCCTTGAAATCACGTCGGATATGGATTCTCTTCAACCGCCTCCACCCCCAGTGATCTTGTGGCGCGAGGTGGGATCCGGAAGGACCCACCGGGAGGAGAAGGCGGAGGTGCCGCCGGGCGACCTCCGGACTTGTCTGCCGGACTCCTGCTTTTGGAACCCGTAGTGATTCCGGAGTCGGCAAGCCTACTGTAGAAGAGGCAAGACATGTGACACCGTGACCTTTGTCAACCCGAGGCGGCGGATAACTTCTGGGCGCTCAATGGCGCTTCCATCGAATAAGAACACCGCCTTGTCATGAGTCACGGTGATTCGAAAGTTCGGCTAAGCCAAGAAGCGGGCTGACGAAGCAACAATGACAGCCTTCTAACGAGGCTTTGAGGTAAGAATTTTAAGATATGTAATATAATACCGCATAGACAGTAGCCCTGATGCTCGGTTGATTATTAGGAAAGAAAGGCGGATGAGGATCTAAAAGATATCTGCGAGTCTTAACAAAAATATGTCAATATGGGAATGCGGAGTTAGCATGTTGACCTCACTGCACGCCTTATTGCGGCTGGTCAATACTGTGAAGCGAGCCTCGGCGGTCGAGAAGCGAGCTCGGCCATGCAAAGCAGCTCGAGGACAAGGAAGGTGAGTAACACCGTATTAAAGTTGTACCTTACAGAAAAGGATTTGGTTGCAAGAGAAATAACAAGGATAACGTGCGGGTACTCTGGGGGGGCACAAGCAGGTGGCCACCACTGAAGGAGGCGGTGTCCCTGGCGAAGAACTGTCTTGTGCATGAAATGAGCCAGCGAGAGAAGCAGGAGAAGCGAATTGGCGGAATTGCAAACAAGAGCTCAGGGCTCTCGTGGAAAACCACGAGAGTTTGGAGTGTGACTTCGAACTTCGAGAGTCGAGCTGCGTCGGCTCTTGTGAGTGCCAAGGCCGCTAAAATCGATGCCCATAAGGCCCTCGAGAAATCGAGGATGTAAGAAAATAAGCGGCGGGTAAGGCATTCTTCATGTAAAGCAAGCATGTTAAAGTGAATTACTGTTACTTACCCGATTTGGAGCTCTCCGGGCGTTTGCAGATCTGCCTCGCGATGTGTCCGATCTTGCCGCTTTCTCTGGTCGAGGAGGGAGCTCGACGGAGAAAGGTATATCGGTCTCGGTATCTGAGGCTGGACATCAGTGCCCTTATAGCGACCAGCTGAAGCAGCGGTCGAGGCTCCACAAGGTGGCGAGCAGGCCATGAAGGGCCTTATAGTTTGGCTATGGCCTGAGAGGCCATGCACAGGGGCTACTTCGGCCTGGTCTGCGGCTGGTGGATCACGTGTCCACAGGTTGAAGTCATGAAGCACTCCGCTTTGCATTGAAGGTGCCCGTCGGACCTTGCCAGCTAAGGTACATTAGGGCAAGATGGATCTTTGAAAAGCTTGTGACAGACGCGCCACCATGCCGGAACAAGTATGCTCACTTTACCCAAGATGTATTATAAGGGTGTCACGAAGGGTGCCGCATTATTACTGAGTGAGTGCTCCAAAGATGTAATATTTGAGTAAACTCACATTTTGTTATCATGTGCGCCAAAAAACTTTGTTCGTATCACGCTAAGCAGCAACTTTTAATCTAAAATATTACCTTACAATGCGGACGTTTATCAAATCGAGAGATGGCAAGTCATCGACTTACGGCCCCATGCCACAGTCTTTGGGGTGTTGCAGATAAACTTAGCTCTTGTTCCCATTTTGGGTCCATCTGAGGGCGTTCAACTAGTGAACAAGGCAACGGACTTATAATGCTTGAACACTCTCATTAGCCATAGAATTCTATAATTTTAAATTTAGTAAAAGCCCCTAGTATTGAAGGCGAATTAGGGAGTGCTATCCACTTTGG
This sequence comes from Aegilops speltoides, assembly GCA_021437245.1. NCBI lineage: Eukaryota > Viridiplantae > Streptophyta > Magnoliopsida > Poales > Poaceae > Aegilops > Aegilops speltoides. The sequence goes on from JAHHZJ010002301.1 coordinate 6,399, forward strand.
ACCAGGACAAAGCCATTTCCTCGCTCTAGCGGCATAAGTCTTTAGGGACTCGAAAAACCTCTCGAACAGCGACCGGCTCTCGCCTCATCATGGCCAGGTCGATTTTAGCTTTCTCCTTTGAGCGCGCTCGCCCAGCCTCAAGCGGAGTGCTTAATCGCTGATGGTTCTCCCAGTCTACCTTAGCCGATACAGCGGGCGTAAGGTACCAAAACATGGGAGCGGGCAGGCCAACTCTTGACCCAAGACATGATTGAGACGATGCATATAATGCTATAAGTTCGAGGTGCGCACTTGTGAAAGTGTTCGGACTTATCACACCATAATATGGGGAACTTAAGCCCTGGTGTATTTGGTGTGCAGAAATGTGCAGGATGCAACATGTCATAAATGAACATATGTATAAGGAAGGAATGCAATTACAAACAAAAAAGTGATGCATTGTTTATTCAAGAAGTACTACTATGAATGCGAGAATGATACAAATAGTGCGGTAAGCAAAGGATGGGACTATTAAACATGTCCCCCTCCGGGGTAGGCTGCAGATATGGTGTATAAAACAGATTTAATGCTAGTAATGGAGACCACGGATACTCGTCTTAGTCTTTCTCCTTCCTAGCTGTTGCATCGTGAGTTGGCGGAGTCTCTTGGCCCAGACGGAGACCCTCTGTGAGCGGAGTCTGTGGGTAGAAAAAATGAAAAGAAAAAAAGAAAAATGATGACACTTAGGAGCCACGGGTGTGGTTGAGGCACGCCTCTGGGCTTTGTAGTGGTCGTGCCCCTCCCCTATGCCCATGGTATCTCGAGGCGTAATGATGTCGCGAAGGACGATCTTACAATTTTGCAAGGGCGGGGCTGGGGCCGCGTGCTCTGGCGTGCTCGGAGCGTGCCGGGTGGTCTTGTTGTAGGTTACTCGGGCGCGTTTAGCGTGTCGGTCAACTGCGGCGGACTCGAGAAATACCTTAGAGCTGCCTTGTACTTTTGTTGCGAGAGCGTATGTATTTCCTCCGTTCGGAAGGCGTTCCGTGTTTCCGTTGTTCTGTCTTGACTCCTCGAGGGCCTGGCATCTTGAGCTTGAGGTATCGTGGTCGCGGCACCGCGTTGAACTTTACAAGCGATGGTCCGACCGAAGCGAGCGCATAGCCGCTGTTGAGGCGGGACTATGTCGAAGATTAACTCCTCGCCGGAAGTATCCGGGGATCCGAAGACCACTTCCGGTGTAACTAAGCTGTACAATTGGCTTCTACACCGGTATAGCGCCTTTGAAGGTCGTCTTTGTGGGTTTAATCCTTGAGGGTCTATGCGCATCTTGCGCGGTGTATCTGATAAAGCAAGTTCAGGCTGCTTTGTCGCCGTCCATCGGGACTCGGTGAAATGAAATCCATCGACGATTGGGTCTAAAACCAATGCGGTGATTCCGCGTGCGTGGCGGATCTTTGGTGGAGATGGTCCCTTGATCAAAAGTGATGGGCGAAGAGGACCATGGATTGAACTTTAGGGTGGCTGGCGCCATCCAGCGTATCGTCCACGAGTGTGCAGCTTCCTCTCCTTTTGGTATGTGGGTTGCGTATATCATGTTCACCGTCCGCTTTTCGTGGAAGCCATACATCCTCTATTGTTGTTGACGGGTCTCTTCCTCGTCATCGCTATACAGCCTTGTCATTGTTTTTGGCAATGCTCTTGCCTACTTGAATACCCAACAATCCCTGTTGGTGTGATTAGGCGGCTTTTCGAGAATGCCGTGTATCGGCAAGAAGCGGTCAAGTATTCGGTCCAAATTAGGCCGGACGAGGAGTAGTTCCTTTGAATGGCTTTTTCCGCTGACGGGTTTGGAGCCTCTGAATCCGGCGTTACTGCCGTATCCTCGGTGTTATCGCCGTTAGCTTGGCCTTTGCTCTTGTTGCGTAGACGACACGCCATTCACGGTCCTTGGTATCGGATGGCAGAATTTTTCTTTGAGTTATTCTTGCGGGCTAGCCAGCTGTCCTCTCCCAGCCTGAAGCGGGTCATCGATGTGTGAGGCTGCCATGGATTTGGCTTTTCCTGCCCTAGGTGCGGGCGAGCCACTCGTCACGGATGTTATGTTTGAAGGCGGCGAGGCCTCTGCATCGAGACGATCGACAATTTGATTTTCTTTGTTAGAACCGTGTCCGGAATTATGCGGCATTAAATGCAATTCGTCTGAATTATGTAGCTGAGGTTATCGCTTGACGTCATGGTGGTCACATATATGTGCCTGGAAGTTGTCAAGGAGTGCTTGCTTCGAGTCCTCCAACACCAATTGATTCCTGTTTGGCGAAACTGTTAACCCAATGTCGAGCTGGTCCTTTAAGCTTGAGTGGGAGATATTTGATGGGTGTGTGGTCGTCACGCGGGCCATGTGGATATGAAGGAGATAGTCTTGATCCAAACCACGGGGGCTGTTGTTGCCATCGTAGGATTCAATGTTCACAGGTTTGAACCCTTGAGGGATTTGATGATCCATTACTTCATCGTGAAGCATAGTGGGTGTGCGGGCGCCTCTATATTGGGCTATATCACGGCGTAGCTCAAGCGAGCTTTTTCTTTGTGTTGACCCGGCGAGAGTTCTTGTATCGGCGTGGCGACGGTAAATGTCGTCAGCGCTTGTCGTGGGCGCCTTAGCGATCCGTAGATCGATCTTGATTGTCTTGCCTTATCCTCAATATGTCTTGCAAGCGGCACATTCTCCCATGGCCCGTGCTTTTCGGCGGCGATCGCGAGTGCGGTTCTAGTGGAGGGCCTGAGGCCTCTCTATCCGCAACCTGGTGGTTGGTCGGCCGTGTAATGCGCTGGTGATGCAGTTTATATGCCTCCTCCTCTAATCGGAGGGCAACTTGCGTTTGGGGTAGCTTTTGGAGGCGTTGAGTTCATGCTCTTGATCGCGGGGACGTCGGTCCATCTGCCGGCTAGCAGATTTTGATCAGCTCTAAGCTGTGCTGCTTTTTCTTGAGGCTGTTTGCCGTGGCCATAAGCCTGCGTTTAAGCATCTTGTTCGACCAGGATCCTCGGGCCTGACAGAATTAAATGCGTCGTCGAGGCTTGCCTCGTCTCGAGGAGCATGTAATTATCATCCTCTACCTCTTAAATGCCGCTCTCTCGCGAGGGCTGGCTTCTTAAATCCTCCGTTGGTTTGAATTTTGCTTTGGAGGGGTTGTCTTCAACCTTTATGCAGGGTTATTATTGTCTACGGTGCGAATCTCCATTCTTCTTGTGGCGGGATTTAGAGCGGCGCCGTTGGCGCTTGGCGTTTGGTACTGTTTCTTGGAAGGATCCTCCTCCGCTATTCCGCCGCCATTCCCATCCTTTGGGGTGTCCACCATGTATATGTCATTATGGCGGGTGGTCTCCGATTGCCGGTATGCGGCGCTTGTTCTTGGTAAATCTCTCGGCTACCGTCGTCCATACTGGTCGATGTCTTGGATCGTAGTCTAGCATGTCGGTTAGATCGAAATCGACGGTGGCTACAAAGTGGATGGTGGGTGGGCTTTGAATTTCTTCGTCGTTCGCATCCCAACCGTCTGATCGTGACCCGGCTGGTGCTCTCCGATACAGAGATGCTTTAGCGAATTGGGGATATCGCTGAAAGGCGAGTCTTGAAAAGATGTCCTTGGCGGTGAACTCCATGATGGCGTGTCGTGTTCGATTGGTAAAGGTAGCGAGGTTGGTCGGCGAGTCCGACACCTCGAGTCCACGAGGCTTCTAAGGGACAAGGTCGGTATTCGGCTCCTTCGCCGTCGATGTAGCAGCCCAGCGGTGTGTAGCCACCATCCTCGTCTGCCTTGATCGGCTCGAATTAGGGTTGGAAGCGGACTCGTATGCGGCCTCCGGAGACCTTGTCCGTGACGAGCTAAATCAAGCCCATCGAGAGGCAGTGGCGCGCTTGGCAGTGTGGCTAAAATCCGTCGAAGATCAAGTCTTCGCGGGATGTCGACCGTGAAGTTCAAACTTCGAATCGACTGTGGCGAGGCGTAACTTTCAATCTGCTCGAGATGGCTGAGCAAATTAGCCCGCAGTCTGAGAAGCGAATCTGAAGATCTGTCGGGGAGAAAGGTCTCACCACAGGACGCGTCGTTAGTTGATGATCGGAAGAGCCATCAGGCCCTATATCTTGCAGCAGACAGACTCTCAATGAAAGCACCAATGTCGGTGTCAAAATCGGTGGATCTCGGGTAGGGGTCCCAAGCCCCATGCGTCTAGGCGGATGGTAACGAGGAGACAAGGGACACGATGTTTTTACAGGTTGGGCCCTCTCGATGGAGGTAAAACCCTACTCCTGCTTGATTGATATTGATGATATGGGTAATACAAGAGTGGATCGAACACGAGATCAAGGAGGCTAAACCCTAGAAGCTAGCCTATGGTATGATTGTTGTTTGTCCCTACAGACTAAAACCCTCCGGTTTATATAGACCTTACGGAGAGGCTGAGAGGATACTACAGTCGTTTAGTATGGTAGAGATCTACATATCCGTATCGTAAAGCTTGCCTTCCACGCCAAGAAAGTCCCATCCGGACCACGGGCGAAGTCTTCAATCTTGTATCTTCATAGACTTGGAGTCCGCCGATGATGATGGTTTGGCTATCGGACACCCCTAGTCCAAGACTCCTCGGAGGTCTCTTGAATTACCCACAAATAATTGGATCTCATATGGAGATGTTTAGTGAAGTAGAATGGAAAAATGAGAATACAACTACACAAGAACTGAGTGCATGGCTTAACGTTAGGAATCGGTTTTCTTGCGTGATTAAGCTGAAACATGGACATCGACTCATCTGAAGTCGGTTTGGCTCCACAAGTAGTCAAAATGTTAGTGACGACAGATGCTTCAAAGGATTCTTTCATAGGGAACTTTTGGAGAACTTTTCTTAAGGAGTTAGTTCGAAACTTGTATAGAAACTTTCTTAATGAGCACTCGACAAACCCATTTCAGAACATACACAAAGTCCCGGCAATGGACCTAGTGCATCATCATAACGAGGTCTCTTGAATTTTCCTACAAGTAATTGTATCTCATATGGAGATGTTTTGTGCAGTACAATGGAAAAAATCAAGTGCAATTACACAAGAACTAGTGTGTAGCTACGTCATGGGAATCGGTTTTACTTGATGTTAAGCTGGAACATGGACATCTGGCAAATCGTCAGAAGTCCGTTTGGCTCCACATGTAGTCAAAATGTTTGTGACGATCCATATGCTTCAAAGTATTCTTTCATAGGGAACTTTTGGAGAACTTTTCTTAGGAGTTCGTTCGAAAACTTGTATAGAAACTTTCTTAATGAGCACTCGACAGCGCATTTCGAGAACATACACAAAGTCAGCTATGGACCTAGTGCATCATCATAACCAAGGTCTCTTGCATTTCTCTACAAGTAATTGTATCTCATATGGAGATGTTTAGTGAAGTAGAATGGAAAAATATGGTGCAACTACACAAGAACTGAGCACATGTAGCTGTCGTTGGAATGGGTTTCTTGATGATTAAGCTGAAACATGGATATCGACTCATCGAAGTCTGTTTGGCTCCACAAGTAGTCAAAAGCGTTTGAGGCGACCAGATGCTTCAAAAGTTCTTTCATAGGAAGCGTTTGGAGAATTTTTCTTTAGGAGTTAGATTCGAGAAACTTGTATAGAAACTTTCTTAATGAGCACTTGACAAACACATTTAGAGAACATACACAAAGTCCCAGCTATGGACCGATTGCATCATCATATATGAGGTCTCTTGCATTTCCGTACAAATAATTGGATCTCATATGGAGATGTTTAGTGAAGTAGAATGGAGAAAATTGAGTGCAACTACACAGAACTTGTAAAGTAGCATTGTTAGAGGATCGAGTTCTGTAGCTGATATAGCTTGAAACATGGATATCGACTCATCTGAAGTCGTTTGGCTCCACAAGTAGTCGAGAGCGTGCTGTGGCGACCAGATGCTTCAAATGATTCTTTCATAGGGAACTTTTGGAGAACTTTTACGAAGGAGTTAGTTCAGGAAACTTGTATAGAAACTTTCTTAATGAGCACTTTCGACAAGCGCATTTTGAGAACATACACAAGTCCCATCTATGGACCTAGTGCATCATCATAACGAGGTCTCTTGCATTTCCTACAAGTAATTGGATCTCATATGGAGATGTTTAGTGAAGTAGAAAGGAAAAAATAGAATACAACTACACAAGAACTAATGCGTAACTTTAAGTCGGAATCGGTTTTTGCGTAGGTGTTAAGCTGAAACATAGATATCTAACTCATCTGAGTCCGTTTGGCTCCACAAGTAGTCAAAACTTTTGGCGACGAGATGCTTCAAAGGATTCTTTCATAGGAACTTGAGAACTTCTCTTAAGGAGTTAGATTCGAAACTTGTATAGAAACTTTCTTAATGAGCACTCGACAAGCGCATTTAGAGAACATACACAAAGTCCCACTATGGACCTAGTGCATCATCATAAGCGAGTCTCTTCCATTTCCTACAAGTAATTGGATCTCATATGGAGATGTTTAGTGAGTAGTATGGAAAAAATCAAGTGCAACTACACAAGAACTAGTGTGTAACTGTCGTCGGAATCGGTTTTTCTTGATGTTAACTGAAACATGGACATCTGACTCATACGGTGTCCGTTTTGGCTTCACAATTAGTCAAAATGTTTGTGACGACCGGATGCTTCAAAGGATTCTTTCATAGGGTACTTTTGGAGAACTTTTCTTAAGGATTTCGTTCAAAAACTTGTATAGAAACTTTCTTAATGAGCACTCGACAAACACATTTCAGAACATACACAAAGTCCCAGCTATGGACATAGTGCATCATCATAACCGTGGTCTCTTGCATTTCCTACAAGTAATTGGATCTCATTTGGAGATGTTTAGTGAAGTAGAATGGAAAAATAGAGAATGCAACTACACAAGAACTAGTCTGTAGCGTCGTTGAATCGGTTTTGCTTGTGATGTTAAGCTGAAACATGAACATCGACTCATACAAAGTCTATTTTGGCTCTACAATAGTCAAAAGCGTTAGTGAAGACCAGATGCTTCAAAGTTCTTTCATACGAGAACTTTTGGAGAACTTTTCTTAAGGAGTTAGATTCGGAAACTTGTATAGAAAATTTCTTAATGAGCACTTTCGACAAGCGCATTTAGAGAACATACACAAAGTCCCAGCTATGGACCTAGTCTGACATCATAACCGAGGTCTCTTGCATTTTCCTTCAAGTAATTGTATCTCATATGGAGGCGTTTAGTGCGATACAATGGAAAAATTCAAGTGCAACTACACAAGAACTAGTCTGTAATTGTGTCGTCCAGGAAGCAGTTTTGCGATGTTAAGCTGAAACATGGACATCGACTCATCTGAAGTCCGTTTGGCTCCACATGTAGTCAAAATGTTTGTGATGACCAGATGCTTCAAAGTATTCTTTCATAGGGAACTTTTGGATAAATTTTCTTAAGGAGTTCATTCAGAAACTTGTATAGAAACTTTCTTAATGAGCACTCGACAAACGCATTTCGAGAACATACACAAAGTCCCAGCTATGGACCTAGTGCATCATCATAACGAGGTCTCTTGCATTTCCTACAAGTAATTGGATCTCATATGGAGATGCTTAGTGAAGTAGAATGGAAAAATCGAGTGCAACTACACAAGAACTAATGCATGCTTGTTGTTAGGAATCAGTTTTTCGCAGTGTTAACTGAAACATGGATATCTAACTCATCTGAAGTCTGTTTTGGCTCCACAAGTAGTTAAAAGCGTTTGTGACGACGAGATGCTTCAAAGGATTCTTTCATAGGGAGCGTTTGGAGAATTTTTTCTTAGAGAGTTAGTTAGAAACTTGTATAGAAACTTTCTTAATGAGCACTTTCGACAAGCATAAATCGAGAACATACACAAAGTCCAGCTATGGACCTAGTGCATCCTCATAACGAGGTCTCTTGCATTTCCGTACAAGTAATTGGATCTCATATGGAGATGTTTAGTGAAGTAGAATGAAAAAATTGAGTGCAACTACACAAGAACTTGTCCGTAACTGTCGTTCGGGATCAGTTCTGCGCAGTGTTACCTGAAACATGGACATCTTACTCATAAGAAGTCCGTTTCGGCTCCACAAGTAGTCAGAATGTCTGTGAAGACCAGATGCTTCAAAGGATTCTTTCATAGGGAACTTTTGGAGAACTTTACTTAAGGAGTTCATTCAGAAACTTGTATGAAAATTTCTTAATGAGCACTTGACAAACGCATTTAGAACATACACAAAGTCCAGCTATGGACCTAGTGCAACATCATAACGAGGTCTCTTGCATTTTCCTACAAGTAATTGTATCTCATATGGAGCGTTTAGTGCGAGTACAATGGAAAAATCCAAGTGCAACTACACAAGAACTTATGCGTAATTATCGTCAGGAAGCAGTTTTTGCTTGATGTTAACTGAAACATGGACATCTGACTCATACGAAGTCCGTTTTGGCTCCACATGTAGTCAAAATGTTTGTGACGACCAGATGCTTCAAAGTATTCTTTCATAGGTAACTTTTGGAGAACTTTTTTCTTGAGTTCCTTGAAACTTGTATAGAAACTTTCTTAATGAGCACTTTCGACAAATGCATTTCGAGAACATACACAAAGTCCCAGCTATGGACCTAGTGCATCATCATAACGAGGTCTCCTGCATTTCCCTACAAGTAATTGGATCTCATATGGAGATGTTTAGTGAAGTACAATGGAAAAAAATCGGTGCAACTACACAAGAACTAGTATGTAGCGTAGATTGGAATCAGTTTTGCACGGTGTTAAGCTGAAACATGGATATCGACTCATATGAAGTGCGTTACGGCTCCACAAGTAGTTAAAGCGTTTGTGACGACCAGATGCTTCAAAGGATTCTTTCATAGAGCGTTTGGAGAATTTTCCTTAAGGAGTTAGTTGAGAAACTTGTATAGAAACTTTCTTAATGAGCACTAAACAAAGCAAGTCGAGAACATACACAAAGTCCCAACTATGGACCTAGTGCATCATCATAACCGAGGTCTCTTGCATTTCCGTACAAGTAATTGGATCTCATATGGAGATGTTTAGTGAAGTAGAATGGAAAATACTGAGTGCAGCTACACAAGAACTTGTCATATGCGTAGTTGGGATCGGTTCTGCTGTGATGTTACTGAAACATGGACATCTGACTCATACGAAGTCCGTTTCGGCTCCACAAGTAGTAAGAACGTCTGTGAAGACCAGATTCTTCAAAGGATTCTTTCATAGGGAACTTTTGGAGAACTTTTCTTAAGGAGTTCATTAGAAACTTGTATAGAAAATTTCTTAATGAGCACTTTCGACAAGCGCATTTCGAGAACATACACAAAGTTCCGACTATGGACCTAGTGCAGCATCATAACGAGGTCTCTTGCATTTTCCTACAAGTAATTGTATCTCATATGGAGCGTTTAGTGCAGTACAATGGAAAAATTCAAGTGCAACTACACAGAACTTATGCATGGCGTAAATCGTCAGGAAGCGGTTTTGCGTAGTGTTAAGCTGAAACATGGACATCGGCTCATCTGAAGTCCGTTTGGCTCCACATGTTGTCAAAATGTTTGTGACAACCAGATGCTTCAAAGTATTCTTTCATAGGGAACTTTTGGAGAACTTTTCTTAAGGAGTTAGTTCGAGAAACTTGTATAGAAACTTTCTTAATGAGCACTCGACAAGCATTTCGAGAACATACACAAAGTCCAGCTATGGACCTAGTGCATCATCATAACCGAGGTCTCCTGCATTTCCCTACAAGTAATTGGATCTCATATGGAGATGTTTAGTGAAGTAGAATGGAAAAAATTGAGTGCAACTACACAAGAACTTGTCCGGAACTGTCGTTCGGGATCAGTTCTGCGCAGTGTTACCTGAAACATGGACATATGACTCATACGAAGTCCGTTTCGGCTCCACAAGTAGTCAGAACGTCTGTGACGACCAGATGCTTCAAAGGATTCTTTCATAGGGAACTTTTGGAGAACTTTTCTTAAGGAGTTCGTTCACAAACTTGTATAGAAACTTTCTTAATGAGCACTCGACAAACGCATTTCGAGAACATACACAAAGTCCCAGCTATGGACCTAGTGCATCATCATAACCGAGGTCTCTTGCATTTCTCTACAAGTAATTCGAACTCATATGGAGATGTTTAGTGAAGTAGAATGGAAAAAATCGAGTGCAACTACACAAGAATTAATGCAGTAACTATCGTTGAATCGGTTTTGCACGGTGTTAAGCTGAAACATGGATATCGACTCATCACGAAGTCTGTTTTGGCTCCACAAGTAGTCAAAACATTTGTGACCACCAGATGCTTCAAGGACTCTTTCATAGGGAGCGTTTGGAGAATTTTTCTTAAGAGTTTGTTTAGAAACTTGTATAGAAACTTTCTTAATGAGCACTTGACAAACGCATTTCGAGAACATACACAAAGTCCCAGCTATGGACCTAGTGCATCATCATAACCGAGGTCTCTTGCATTTCCCTACAAGTAATTGGACCTCATATGGAGATGTTTAGTGAAGTAGAATGGAAAAAATCGAGTGCAACTACACAAGAACTAGTCCGTAACTATCGTCTGGAATCAGTTTTGTGCAGTGTTAACTGAAACATGGATATCTGACTCATACGGAGTCCGTTTTGGCTCCACATGTAGTCAAAATGTTTGTGACGACCAGGTGCTTCAAAGGATTCTGTCATAGGGAACTTTTGGTGAACTTTTCTTAAGGAGTTCATTCAAAAACTTGTATAGAAACTTTCTTGATGAGCACTCGACAAACGCATTTCGAGAACATACACAAAGTCCCAGCTATGGACCTACTGCATCATCATAACCAAGGTATCTTGCATTTCCCTACAAGTAATTGGACCTCATATGGAGATGTTTAGTGAAGTAGAATGGACAAAATCGAGTGCTCATGCGATCTATCTCAAATCCGGCAGAACCCATTGAAAGCGATTACATCATTCTTGGGCGATTCCTCTGATTCACTGGACGGGATAAGGACTGCCCGAGAGAAGCGCGAGTTTCAATTTTCTACAATAATTGCAGACGAGGAATATTGAATGCCGTTGGTCGTCGTGAAATTACATGCTTAACCCCGATCTGGCGTCCATAGTACAAAAATCTTGTGCAATGGAGAGTTTCGGAAAACCCGAAACTAAGTTTTGGGACAATCCGGCCCGAATACAACCCTAGTCCGAAACAAAGGGTGCATCACACTTTCGAGCACTGGTACAAAAACCAAAAGCAAAAACCCCATAAAAGAGCGCGAGCGTCTTTGGAGGGATGGCTCGGTGGACCGTGTAAAATTCCGCGATCTGAAGCGCCACTCCAACACATAGCCTTGAGCATGTTGAATCTGCTATGTAGGTGGCAAAAAGTGGCGAAGAGCTTCTAGCCCGGAGAACCACTCCAGCAGTACCGATGCGGTGTCAACAGTCTTCTAGACTTTCGCATCAAATAATATCTGAGAAGCGAACAATCCATGCCTCACGAAGTCTACCAAGTAGCAACAACAAATCCATGGGCGACACGGCCATCACCTTCAGCATGGCAGCGAACCTAAATTCCGAATAGCCCGAGCACCAGCCGCATTGGTCCTTAGTCCAATAGTGGGCTGGCTTTACGTCTTACCAAGGTACTCATGGATGGCGGCGCGATTAAACCTCATCTCTGAGGAAACTCTTCAAAAATGGAAATGGTGGAGCCGCATTGAGCGAAGCGGCACAACCTTTAGAGGAATAATCCCTAGCGGAAGCCGCTGCACAGGAAAAATCACACTTGATGTGGTGTTATTTCGCCGGGACAATTACAGGTCGAAGGTCACATTCAAGAGGCCCGTTCAGCGGCGGATATCACGCTGTATTGGGACGAAGGCATTCATAATTTTTCAAGCCATACCCCATTACGGGTACATGAAGCTTAAGATGCGGGCGGGCAGAATAATCACTCTCGTTAGTGATCCGGACCTGACACTCGCGGCGAAAACAAAGGCAGCCGCATTAGCCACGGAGGCACTATCAGAAGCCCTAGCGGCGGAGGAACTCTACTAGCTAGCTCTACGGTGAATAGGGATTATGTGATACTCGATAAAGATCCAAGTCCACCTCCTTTAAACCGATGGATGAAATAGTCAAATTCGAGGTCCATCCAGCGGACCCAACAAGACAGCCTCCATCGGGGCGCGAGTTGAACCTGATGTAGACACACGCACTACAAAATTCCTTAGGAAAAGCTGGGACATCTTTGCTGGCACCTTGAGATATGCCGAGGAATCCCATGATTAGCGAGAACAGCCTAAACATCCTAAAAGGATTCAAGCGGTCAAACAGGCTCTTGGCGATTTTGAACCCAAAAGGCAGGCTATGGGAGAAGAGCTAGCCAAACTCTTTGAAGCGGATTCATCAGAGACATCAAACATCGGATGGCTAGCAAACACGGTAATGGTACCAAGAAGGACAAATCACAGGCGCCTATGTGTGCGATTTAAAGACCTCGACAAGGCACTGCGGATCCCTTCCTTCCCGCATCGACCGGATAATCGATGCTCTTGTGAAATACGATTCATTGTGCTTCCTTGGCGCATACTCGGCTACCATCAAATCAAGATGGCGAGGCGGACCAAGCCATAGCGGCATTCATTACTCCATATGGACCATTAGCTTCAACGATGCCCTTCGGACTCAAAAATGCGGTAACACAACATCGGCGCATGATTCAGACATGTCTGTCTACCCAGATCGGCAAAACATTAGAGGCATACGTAGACGATGTAGTCGTCAAAACCAAACACGTCGAAACTCTAGTAGACGATTTGAGGCTCACATTCGACAACCTCCGAGCATATGACACTAAGCTGAATCCGGAAAAATGCGTTTTCGGCGTACCAACCGGAAAGCTCCTGGGCTTCATTGTATCCGGTAGAGGAATTGCAGCAAACCCAGCCAAGATCCGAGCTCTGTCACAGCTGGATATTCCAAAAGACCTCAAACAAATACAAAAATTGACTGGATGCGTGGCGGCTCTAAGCTGCTTCATCTCCCGTTTGGGAGAAAAGGCATTACCCCTCTATCGCCTCCTCAGGCGCACCGAACACGTCGAGTGGACGGATGCTGCCACTGCCGGACTCAAAGAAATAAAAGCCATATTGGCAACAAATCCGGTCCTGGCTGCACCTAACCTGGGCGAACCAATGTTGTTATATATCGCGGCACACATCAAGTTATGGCGCGGTGCTCATCGTCGAGCGAAAGCGAAGGGCATAAATTCCCTCTTCAAAACCGATGTACTCGTATCCTTGTCTTAACTCCTGCAAGTCCGGTACCGCATTATCAAAAGATAGCGTCTGCGGTGTTCATAGCATCCGGGCTTCCACACTACTTTCAGAGTGTTCGATATGCGATGGCCTCGAAGTGCCCCTCAGCGACATTATAAACAACGCGATGCGACGAGGCGGGATTGCAAAATGGGCCATTGAGCTCTTACCATTCGATATAACACAAACCTTGGCAAGCTATAAAATCGCAAGTCTTGGATGACTTTGTCGCTGAATGAATGAAGCGAACTCCCTAAAATGCTGGCGCATACTCAATGGATTATGCATTTCGGCGGCTCCAAAATGTTGGCGGCTTGAGGGGTGGCGTTGTGGCGTCCCCAACGGGGACCACGATCAATCGTGCCGGATAATGTACATGGACTCCAACAATGCAGCGAATCTGAGGCCCTCCTACATGGCCTCCGGATGGCAATCTCCATGGGCATTCAACGCCTAGAGGTCTTGTGAGTTCAAACCTTGCAATATCCCAAGTAAATGGAGACTTTGATGCCAGGATCCGAAAATGGCAGCCTATCAATATGCGCTATCCTAAAATGTCAGCTCGGTTGAAGGACTCGAATTCCACTACGTGGCGGGATAATAACCAAGCAGCAGCGTATTAGCGCTTGTCGGTGGCAGCGATCTGTCCTCAAACATCTTCTGGAATGGCTCTTCAAGCCATCCGTACTATAGGAAGAGGAGTCCGGAAAAAACAACCGAAAGCAACCGCACCCAACAGAACAATCGACAAATCGGTGGCTCGGCCGATGAAATAACACCCTCAGCCCATGAAATAATGGCGATAATCGCCCCATGGGCGAGCCATTCTTAGCCTACTTAATTAGGCGAGAACTTCCGAAGACCAAAATGAGGTCAAACTACGGTGCAAAAATATGGGCATTAAGCTCAAACTACGCTTGATTTACCACCCTCAAACCAACGGTCAAGTGGAGCGAGCAAATGGTCTAATAATGGCGGCATCAAACCCGAACTAATCGCGGTCCCTTACGGAATCTAACACGCCTTTGGGTAGAGGGCTCGACTACGTACTCAGGGGCTGCGGACCACCACCAAACCGTACTACGGATTCACACCATTCTTTATGGTATACGGTCGAGAGAGCAGTTTGCCCTGCGACATAATTCATAACTCACCTCGGAGTGCGCATATGCGAAGAAAGAGAAGCCGAGCTAGATCGGCGGGACAGCTTAGGCGCATTGGAGGAGGAGCAGCGATGTGGCAAAGGCCCGTTCCGCATTCTATCAGCGGCGAGCTCGAAGATATCAAAGCGAGAAAATGCGGGCTAAAACTTAAAATGTTGGCGAACTAGTTCTCGCTGCGGACAAGAAAAAAGACAAACTCAAGCCCAAATGGGAAGGTCCCTTCATCATCGACCAAGTCTGACGGCGGAGCATACCGTCTGAATGCATCGGACAACCGACTTCGAGCGAACCCGTGGAGCGCTGACCCACCTCCGAAGATTCTCGCCTAGCGCCCGGACTAAGAGTTCGTCTCCTTCCTCCACATTTTCACACTTCAGCTGTCTTTTGTTTCTCTCTCTTCTCCTACCTTTTTAATAAAAGCCCTTGAGGGCCTATTTGCGCATTGTTCGCACACACCTGATGTGCTACTCGCACTCATTATACCTGGGGGCTTCTCTAATAGAAGCTTACTTATAAGGGCTTCATGCCTAGCACATGTGTCAAACTTCCACATGTACCTTTTATTCACCATTATATGCATCGATATGACTTAAGTTTTGGCCAAGCTAGGTTGCCTAGCTCCTGTGCTTACCCCTACGTTCCTGATTGTTCGGCTAGGAGGTAAAGGAGCACCTCTCGATTATTCTTGCGGAATTGACGGATGTGTACCTCGGTAGGTGAGGCGAAAGCTAAGCGTTCTTAAGAGAATATTCGGTTGGTGACTTGAAAGATGATTTTTACATTTATATATCTGCCCCAGATGTTTTCTGCTTTTTGCAGTCCGGACATGCACTTTAGGGCATGCCTCGAGAAAAAGAACCCTTATGGAACTATTCTCACTGGAAGATGTTTCTTACTAACCATGTAATATAACATAACTAGTTGGGCACTTATGCGATAAAGCACTAATGACCCCTCTTTTGGTCTCCATGCATGCCCGGTGTTGTCATAGCAAGAAGGTATTCGGACACACTCAGGACTCTAGGGTCCCGAGGTGAAGCGAAAAGGTTGGCAAAGACAAGCGATCTACAATCCGGCTAGAAGGCATTTTACATGTCATTATAAATACATCGTCAAATTAGTATTTGTATTCCTCCTCAATACCGTCTAACAGGTTGTCTAATTCTGATCTGTTAGGAATACTTAGCAGCCAACTCTACTTGGCGTACACTAAACTCTGAGGGATCTCCTTCCCATCCGGGCCCCCACAGGTCCGACCTCAGCCATGTGGTTTGGATCCGCCTTCTTGTGCAGCGTCTTCACCATGGCCCGAGCCTCACAGCACCTTTGGCGGGCCGTTATCTTCCATAAGCAGGCGCTGCGCGCTCACGAAGCTTCTCATAAGCTCTCCAAGGCCCTCGGGTAGGGAGGCGGATGGCCATAGGGCACGGATAGCGCCACTCATCGCCTACCGAACACGTTCGGCAGTTGCACTAGCTCGGGATGTTGGTCACCCCCGAGCAGGGCATTTCCTCCGAGGCGACACTGTGGCGCACCTCTGAGACATATTTCTATCAATAGGCTTCCTCGCGAACTCTTCTTTTCAAAGAATTCTCTCAAGCACTTACCATAGATGCGCGGCAAGCGCTGATTCTCCTTCCGCGGGCAGACAGCTCGGCCCGAACATCTTTAGCTCTTCCCCAAGCTGGGTGTGGGCATCTGGAGTTCGTTCCTCTCTGCCGCACCTTCACCAGCACCCTCTCATGGCCTTCAATTTGGCGCATGAGTGTTGCTTATCGAGGATCGATCCGGCAACATCTGCAATATCATTGTCGGACTTACATACGCGCGCACACGCTTATCTTTTTGAAATAATGTGTTACTAGGAGGGTCTCTGTCTCCTCTGCTTGGCGTGAATGCGGCCTCAAGTTGGGCCTTGCACTCTTGTAGCTCTTAGGACAATTGGGTATTCTTCTCTGCAAGATCACTGCACATTAAAGATCCCTAAATCAGTTATTTTAACTACTTTAAGTCTCGGGGACTCTTGGTATACCGCTATTATAATCCCTCACCCGTATGTCTTTTACATACTGCTCCGTGGCTCTGGTCAAACCATCTTGGCGGCTTGCAGTGCCGCGTCTCCAGCGTTAAGGCATTCAACGCCTCGGGGCTCAGCGTCACAAAACTGTCCGTGGCGCCTATGGTTCATGGCGCTCTCCACCTTAGACTTGGTGGCGGACAGCCTGTCAGCATCCTCCGTTGGAGGAGTATCCGGCTTGCGCCTTGCGCTTTCCTCCCCCTCTGGACCAAGTGTTGGAGCCTGGCTGGCGGAGGCTTGGGTGGCAACCTCGCCGGACACAGTCCGGCGAGCGCTCTTTCTCCTGAAGAAGTCATGAGCATTAATACACCCCCTAGGAATATTTTCCTAAATAACGGTCGCGAGCTATACCGTTGCAGTGATGTTTCGATTCGCACCCCTCTTCCGCTGCGAAGTCGGGTGACCCTTGTTGGTGTCGCGCCCTTGATTCGACTTCCCTTGAAGGCACCTCCTGCAAGACACCGTTGTATCGGTGGTCGAGGAATCTTAAGGATGAAATAATGGTGTCGGGACTTGGTCATAAGTACACAGGAAGCGGTGACAAGCGGGGTAGTCGGCCGTAATGGCGACTAGAGCATTATCCATGCTAAGTTGGTGGAACACCCGTCGATTAAGCTCCACCTTTATGTCCGGATCCTCTTGGAGGCGGATCAAGGTATCTTCTGGATCCTCGGGTTGTGGGCGGACTATGTATGCCCTCCACATCCGATGCAGCTCCTGCGTCGAAATCGTAAATAAAAGTACTTAACTTTGAAAGCATGGGTCGGATAAATAAAATGTCCACTTACCAGGCCGAGAGGTTATTCATGGAGAACCCATTCAATGGGCTCGTCACGGAGAAGTCCTCCTTCTCCCCCTTATGCAGGGACGGACGAGAATCTTCACGGATCTTGATTCGATCCGGCCCTTCTTGGCCATGATGGGTGGCATCATTTTCCCGTTGAAATCCCATGGGGTGGCCCACATGTATGCAGCGGCTGCACCCCGCATTATGCATGTGGCCATGACTCCAATCATGGTCAATCCGAAATGGGCAACAACCTTATCCGGCCCATCAAATAATGGGCCCTTGTCTTCCTCGAGTTGAGGGCTCTGCGGCGCCAACAAGCGTTCTTGAAGGAGCCTTGCTGAACTCGGGAGGCCGATCGAACTGGGTCCAGCGGTGGGCGTCTTCTACATAAAACCATTCCAAAGGCCAGTCTTTGGGCGCCTTCTTTAAGTCTGCGGATGGATATCCGGTCCGGCGATCTTGCCATATTTCGGCACCGCCCACTTGATATATTGACCCCTCGTGAGCGAGTGCAGGCAGAATAGCCTCTTCCACAGTGCAAAAATGGGGCTCGATGCCCGAGAATAGCTTCGCAAGAGCTACAAAACCTCGATGGCGAGAATAAGCGGGCGTGGTGATGGGCTGGAGTCCATAGAACTCCAAAAGTCATGCGGAGCGGATGTAGAAACCAAGCCCCTTGTCGGTGTCAAAACCGGCGGATCTCGGGTAGGGGTCCCGAGCTGTGCATCTAGGCGGATGGTAATAGGAGACATGGGACACGATGTTTTACCCGAGTTGGGCCCTCTCGATGGAGGTAAAACCCTACTCCTGCTTGATTGATATTGAAGATATGGGTAGTACAAGAGTGGATCTACCACGAGATCAAGGAGGCTAAACCTAGAAGCTAGCCTATGGTATGATTGTTGTAATGGTTGTTGTGTCCTATGAACTAAAGCCCTCCGGTTTATATAGACACGGAGAGGGCTAGGGTTACAGTCGGTTACAATGGTAGGAGATCTACATATCCCTATCACCAAGATTGCCTTCCACGCCAAGAAAGTCCCATCCGGACAGGGGCGGAGTCTTCAATCTTGTATCTTCATAGTCTTGAGTCCGTGACGATGATAGTCGGCTGTCGGACACCCCTAGTCGAGGACTCCTCGGTAGCCCTGAACCGGCTTCAATGGCGATGAGTCCGGTAGCGCATAATGTTCGGTATTGCAAAGGCGGGTTCCTCCTGAATAATCCATAGAAGATTGTGAACACCGGGATAGTGTCGGCTCTGCAAAATAAATTCCACATTCCACCGTAGAGAGAATAAAATGTACACAAGTTCAATCTGCTGACGCATTTTGTGGCATGACGTCACACCACTACCAAGCCTTTACTTGAATTGTTTTTATTATACCACCTCGGTAGCGTTTAGCGGCGATTTCCTTAGCGCGTCTTGTCGAGCGGTCGTGTTCCCCTTATTCAGGATTCTCATCAATACTGGCGTGGGTAACCCAACCGCGCCATTGATGGTGGCGCTTGGGAGATAAGCGGGTTTTACTAGGCCAGTGGGGATGCATAGTTTCGTCCGCCTATATATAAGGGGATAAGGATCCACCTTTTCACCTCGCCTTCTTCCTCCTTTGCTTATCCATCTCCTTTTCGAGCTCCAGTAGCCCAAGTTCGCACATCTCGACTCAACCTTCTCCGGTCATGTCGGGGGCGGGAGGCAAGTGGTTGGCCTCCACCGTTAGGAGGAGCATGTCCAACTGCGTGGCGCGGATACCTCTCCGGCGACATCGCCAGCTGCCCGACAAGGGCAGCTCATCCCCCCATGAGCCCCATGAGAGGTTGTATTCCTTCCCCACTTCCTCCATGGATTGGGCTTTCCACTTCACCCCTTTGTCCAGGGGCTCATGTTCTACTCGGCATGGATTTCCATGATCTGGCGCCAAACTTCATCCTCAACATCTCGGCATTTATCCTCGTAATGCGAGGCCTTCCTCTACATCTAGCCCCACTTGACTTGGCTCAAGACCTTCAATATCAAGCGAAGGTAGTGAAGAAACGCTTGGTAGTCTTGAGCGCCATGTTGGGCAAGATGCTAGCGTCCTCACAGTTGAAGGGGCCGTGGAATCCGTCAAGGGTGGCGATTGGGGTGGTTCTACATCACCGAGCAGCGTGACCCTCGTTAGGCGGCCCCAGTTGATCTGGTATCCTGTGCGGCTCACCTCACAGAAAGAAAGGGCTTGCTATGGGGTAGTTCGGAGGAGCTGATGGGACTCCAATCCTGTATCCAGAAGCTGGTGAACAAGAAGCTCGGGCTTGTTAATGTGGTCCAAGTCATGCTCGTCCACGGATTCTCCCATGCCAAGCATAGGCATTCAACTTTGTGGGAGTTCGATCCGGCCTGACGGCCGAGGCGTTGGCGGGCTCTTGACACTGCGTCTGAAGGCGCTGGAGGTGCTTGTTTAAGCACGAAGCCCCGCATCATGACAGAAGATCGCATGATTTCACTCGCAGCGTCCGGTGGCGAGGTAAGTGATTCTACCCTTCACGGGACACTTGTGGTTAATAGTTCGACCCTAAGCGGGTTTCAATCTCCCTTTTCCGTTCACGGGACTGGATGAAGAAGGCCGAGCAGCTCATGCCCAGCTCCATGCGGAAAACCCAGTGAGGCGCCCGTCTGGCGGGGCTGCTGGTTCGGCACCGCCGCGTGGTGCGGAGAAGAAACCAGAAGGTGGCCGGGTACTCGAAAGAGTTCCGTTTTAGTCTTGACAACTCCGGCGGACTCCTCCCGAAGGTGAGGAGGAGGAAGACTCTCTCGAGGAGGAGGAGAGGAAGAGCTTCTAGCAGGGGAGGCGAGAAGGGTCAGAGGAAGAACTATTCCCGGACAGCTCATCAACACCAGCGTTAGCGTGAAAGTGGCCTTCAAGGGCCGGGCCTCCGGCAAGATCGTAAATATCCGGATCCTTGAGTAATTTATAATTTCTTTTTATGTCACATAGTGTCCTTCTAATGCCATCTTGCTGTAGTCGGCGATGATGATCTCCCGGCCGTCGGCGGGTCGTTGGCTCCGTCGGATGTAGATTCCATCTGTTGCCTCCACCCCTCGCGCCCAGGGGCCTTGAGTGGGATCGGAGAAGGACCCATCGGGAGGAGGCTCGGGGCGCCATAAAGGCAGCCTCCCGGACTTTGCCGGACTCCGCCCGAAACCAGGATGGTTAGGAGTCGTGCTGACCCCTTCACAAGAAGGGCAAGACCGTGACACCGGCCCCGTCAACGGGCGCGGACAACTTGTTAGGCGCTCAAAGGTGCTTCCATTGAGGAAGAACACCGCCTTGTCATGAGTGCGGTGATTGAAAGATTCAGCTTCGCCAAGGCGGGCTGACAAAAGCCTTGATAGCCTTCTAACGAGGCTTTGAGGTAAGTTAAAATTATGTAATGTAATACCGCATAGGCGGTAGCCCGATGCTCGGTTCGGTGTTGGAAGAAAAGCGGTGAGGATCTAAAGATATCTGTGAGGTTGCTAAAAAGTATGTCAATATGGGTTTGCAGGCTGCTTGGCTTGACCTCTGCCGCACTAAGCTGCGGAGGTCGGTGCATTAAGCGAGGATCTCGAGTGGTCGAGCAAGAGCTCGGCCGTGCCAAAGCAGCTCGAGGACAAAGAAGGTGAGTAACACCACTTTGAATAGTTACCATCTGAGAAAAGGATTTAGGTTGCAATAAAAATAACAAGGATAATGTAGAGTGCTGCGGGGGCCCACGAATGAGGTAGCAACCACGAAGGAGGCCGTGTCATGGTCGAGCATAATGTGGCATGAGCAAAGCGAGGCGAGAAGCGGGGGGGCGCGGAGTGGTGGAGGTCGGCAAGAGCTCCATGCTCTCATGGAAAAGCATGAGAGTTTGGGGCGTGACTTCGAACTTCGAGTCGAGGCTTACCTCGGCTCTCAAAAGTGCCAAAGCCACCAAGGCCGAGGCCCATAAGGCCCTTGAGGAGGTTGAGGATGTGAAGAAAATAGCGGCGGGTAAGGAATTTTTCATGCAAAGCAAGCATGTTAATGTAAACTACGACACTTACCGAATTTGGAGCTCTCGAGGCGTTTGCAGATCTACCTCGCATGATGTGTCGATGCCGCCGCATTCTACCGTGGCGGAGGGAGCTCAGCGGAGAAGGTCTTGGTCTCGGTATCTTTGAGGCCGGCCATCCAGTGCCCCCAAGCGACCAGTGAAGCGGTGGTCGAGCTCCTAAGGTAGTGAGGAGGCCATGAAGGGCCTCATAGTCCGGCGTAGCTGGAGAGGCCATGCAGGGCTACTTCAGCCTCGTCTGGCGGTGGTGGATCGTGCCCCTGGGTGGAGGTCATCAAGCGCTCTGTCGGTGTCAAAACCGGCGGATCTCGGGTAGGGGTCCCAGCTGTGCGTCTAGGCGGATGGTAAGCAGGAGGCGAGGGACACGATGTTTTTACCTAGGTTGGGGCCCTCTCGATGGAGGTAAAACCCTCGTCCTGCTTGATTAATATTGATGATATGGGTAGTACAAGAGTAGATCTACCACAAGATCAAGGAGGCTAAACCCTAGAAGCTAGCCTATGGTATGATTGTTGAGATGTATGTTGTCCTCTCGGACTAAAGCCCTCCGGTTTATATAGACACGAGAGGAGGCTAGGGTTACGAGTCGGTTACAATGGTAGGAGATCTACATATGCGTATTGCCAAGCTTGCCTTCACGCCAAGGAAAGTACCATCCGGACACGAGCGGAGTCTTCAATCTTGTATCTTCGTAGTCTTGGAGTCCGGCGGATATTGATAGTCCGGCGGACAATGATAGTCGGCTGTCCGGACACCCCTAATCGAGGACTCCTCGGTAGCCCTAAACCAGTCTTCAATGGCGATAAGTCATAATGTTACGCATTACAAGGCGGTTCCTCCCTTGAATAATCGGAGAAGATAATGAACACGAGGATAGTGTCGGCTCTGCAAAAATAATTTCCACATTCCACCGTAGAGAGAATAAAATGTACATAGCTCAATCTGGCGGCGTATTCTGCGGCATGTCATCACCGCAACCAAGCCTTCGTTTGAATCGTTTTTACTATACCACCTCAACACGTTTAGCGGCGGTTTCCTTGCACGTCTTGTCGAAGCGAGATCGTGTTCCCCTTATTCAGGATCCTCATCAATACGTGCGTGGGTAACCAACCGTTCCGTCGCCACACCTCCTCTATCGAAGGGAATCCCAAGCGGTCATGGAGGCGGCCCTTGGTATTTCTTCCCTTTATAAGAGGACCAAGGCTTGTCCTTGTTCTTCAATCTCGCATCAAATCTCTTCTCGCTCCCGGTTCCAACACCGAGCCTCAGTTGGCGCCTCGGATCATAATCATGTCGGCTCCGTCCTCCGGGGCGATGGATGCCCTCCTCCGTCATGGAGAGGACATATTGAAGTTGCGTGAGCCAAGTTCCAGCCTCTGAGGTTTCATACTGAGTTGCTGCTTGTGGCAGGCTATGCTCGAGCACAGGTAGTGAATCGTCGTTTTCGTATCCCACCTCCGCGGAGTCTAGGCTTCCAGCGGATCCCCTTCGTGAGAGGGCTCTGTTCTACTCTGGGCTGGACTTTCGACTTGGCTCAGGAGTCTATCCTCCATATCTCCGCATTCATCATCGTCTGAAGCCTTCCTCGCGTCATCCCCGCCCGGCCTATGGCTGAAGACCTTCAAGTGGAGCGAAGATGGTCGAGGCGTCAAGCAGTCTTGTGGCGACCATAAGCAAGAAGGTCGGTGCCCGTAGCTGAGGTTCCTTCAAGAGGAACTCGGGTGTGGCAGGAGGTGGTTCTATATCACGCTCAGAAGCTGCGAGCAAAAGCCGCCGCCCTCATTCCGCTTGGGACCTCCATGGTGATGTCATGGCTCAACCAAGGGCTCAGCGGGGGCCGTCCGAGCGTGCCCTCCTGCGGGCGGTTCGAGATCTCAAGCGAGGAGATCGACTGATCAAGGTGATGCAGGTTATGCTAATCGGGCATCTTACATACCAAGCGCCGTCCTCTCCGTCTATGGAATTCAACACGGAGGGACCTCGGATTCTCAACACTTCATGGAGTGCGACACCCGTGGAGATGTACAAGTTGTTCTTGGACCCGGGTGGCGTGTCGGTTTAGCCGAGATCAGGCCTAAGCGCGTCGCCGGATACTCGAATGGCAGCTCGAGTTGGACATTATGTTTACGTGCCTTTCTAGAGATCGCCTTGACCCTTTGTTCTTTCTGAGGAATGGGTGCGGCGCGATCAAGGCTGATAAGGTGTCGGCCCCCCTCGATGACGCCGGAGCCGTCTTTGGTCGAGAATGTTGGAAGTTGCCCCCACGGAAGAGGCGGCAGGAGAAAATAAAGGCTAATATTTTGCCCAAAGGCGTGAAGAGGGAACCAAGAATCCCTCCTTGAGGGAGAAGAGGACCGCCTCCGAAGATCCGGAGCCAAAGCCCTAAGCGTGGGAAGAAATCCTCACCGGGGTCCGGCGTCCGAGAGAATCGGACGCACAATCATTGCCAAAAGATCAGCCCTCAACGAGCGTGAGTATGACAAGAGGAATTAATTAGTAGGAAAATACCTTCATTTATGGTTACGTGGGTAACAAAATATTTATATTGCAGTTCGAATCGCAGCCTTCTCGAGATGAGTTCATCTTGAGGACCTTCTTCCGAGAGATGATGGAAGCGTCGCTTCCATCATGGCGCCGCCGAGATGAAGCGGCGAACCCGAAGTGTCGTCATGGAGGTATCCCCAAATGCGGAGGGCGAGTGTTCGGCACCTACTAGTGTCGGCGGGAGGCGAGAATCTGCTTGAGAGGCATCCATTTGAGAGGATCACCGTGCGTTAATCGTCGGTGATTGGAAATTTAAATCTGCGAGGCGGTTAACGTAATGCGCCATGAGTTCTGGAGGATTTGAGGTATGCAATAATGGCGCACCTTTGTCTTTTAACAGTTTTGCATATGAAAAATCATACTGTATAGATAGTAGCCCACGAGACTCGGTAGGTTAGCCGGAAGCGACAGCGTCGAGGATAAAATCTGAAATCTCAAGCAATGAATACTTCGTCCCTATACCGTGGCGGATAGTCGAGCCAGCCGGACTAATGAGTTTGCGAATTAAGTCGGCAACAGCGTGGCGGATCTGATATCACGCTTGTCAACCAGCGACTTGGCGAGTCGCCAAGGTAAATAAATTCTCGCGATGGCTTTATTTAAGAAATTGAAGCCCTCCTCGATAAATGTATGCTGTTATGCAGATTGGTGCTTACGTGGAGAGCCTTGGGCGAACTTGCGAGCTAAGAGCAAGCCGAAGGTGGCTGCTGCCTCGGAAGGCGCCCGGAGTTGAAAAGCGAAAAGGCTGCGCCTTTGCCTAAGCAGGGCGGAGGTGGCAAGTGGCCATGAAGGTAAAAGATCTTGCCGACGCTATGAGGCTCTTGAAAGGCGCTTATCGAGGCGGGAAGACCTGAAGAGGCCATCGCCCGAAGCCAAAGATGCCCGCTCTGTCACGGGCCATGAAGGAAGGACTGCGCCCGGTAGGAGAGATCGTGGCTGGCAAGCCTATTCTGCTCGCGTCCGGTTTATGGATGCAAAGTATGCTCAATTTGGCGGTGTGGAGTCCGGAGGATCCGTATATGGACTTAGCTGCAAGTCGGTGATCTTGTTAAGCACTTCGAGCCGGGGGATCACGAGGCGGAAGAGCTGTATTGGTCTCAATTCCACGATCGGATCGCTCCCTTCCATTGCGGACGGTTGGCGAATGGGCTGAGATAAATAGATTGTCCGGACTTGCCATGGCCCGACGCCGTGGCCCATATGCGGCGAGAGGTCAAAGCGACGAGCTACTTGACGTCTTGCAGCAATTCCTTGGGCGGTGCGCATATAAAGGACATAAGCGGTCGGCCTGCGCCGGTAGCGGATGGCTCTTGCCGTGTGAAGGTGCATTCTCCGAGATGGATGCCACGCTGTTGCCGCCAGGAGTTGGATGAAAGCGGCTCCTGTCGAGCACTACCGGGGAAGTTATGCGTGGCGCTTCGTATAATAAATCGCGATGCTCGAAAAACATCACGTTCAAATGAGCGTATTAACTTATAAATCAATGATTATGTTATAACTGCTTTTTATACTTGTCGTCCCAAGTAACAAAACTTCTCTGTCGGCCGTTTACGTATACTTTTGTATAACTTGAATGATTGCAGTCTTGACTTCAGCCATTACGCCTGCAGTGCGGGGTGTTCTAAAAATAGCCCGTTTTCACGCTTAATCCGGCGTCTCGGTCTGTTTAAGGAGGTGGTAGCGTAGCGAACTAGGCAATCCGGACTATAATGCTTTATCACTTTCACTTAGCGATTGGAGCTCGAGGTGGGGCTACTATATAGCCTTGTGGCACCTGCGTCTCCGTATTAGAGTGCGTATGTGCCTAACCGGAAAGCAGTCGCCGTCAGCGAAATTCTAAACATTCCGGTAGTCGATCGAGTGGTTGACGGACTCTCGTTGTATCATAATGATCGGTTTCGGCTTTCTCTCTTGAGGTGCTCGCCCAGCGAACGCAGGGAACTGTCGCGTAGTTCTCCACAGTGCGCGTTAGCCGATGATCTGAGCGTAAGGCAGCAAAAACACAGGGCGGGCAAACCCAACATTTGACCAAAGACATGATTCGGAGCTGATGCATATAATGCCTAACTTCGAGGCCCGAACACTCCCTAAGGTGTTGGTCTTTATAGTAATGGGCAGAATGATCCCCTAAGCCCTGGTGTCGAATGCAGGCATGGTCTTCTGGCGGCCCGATGCCAAGCGTCAAGCTCGCTTTGGCTATAGGAAAAACCAAGGAGAATAACAACAAGAGCGATAAAAAGGTCTCGCGGGTCTTAATCGAAAAGAATCCTTACAGCGGGTCCCTCTGCGTCTGCGCTTTGTGTCTCCGTTCGCCGTTATCTGGGCGGGTATGCATTTTGTTCATCTGTAGAAAGAGAGGCGTTTAGTTTTAGAAACAATATGTAAAATAAGAAATATAAATAATTAAAGCAAGGTTTTTATGAAACGCGATTGTTTGTCTTGTATGAGCCCACAGTGAAGGGTATCGTCTAAAACCCTAACTTTCTTGAGGCGGATTCGTCTATCGAGTCAGGGGTCCTTAAGTGACCCTCGCACTGAAATGGCGCCATCGGACCGGGCATCTTGAGTGTAAGAGGCAGCGTGTGCGGTATGGCGTTAAGCGGACAAAAGCCTTCGTCCCAAGAGTGCTTGATATTCACTTTCAAATGGGACGATATGAAAAATTAATTTTAGCGTCGATAATTGTTGGCGATCGAACACGACTTCTAGTAATATAGAGCACTGTGCACTTGGCGTAAGGGCTGGCGTCACTCCATGAAGGAAGTGCGGTGTGCGAATTTTGGTAAGGTCTATCCCCATCCTCTACGGTTGTGTTTGAATATAGCGAGGTTTAAGTCCTGCCTCCGTCCATTAGGGCGTTAGTAAGTGTAATCCGTCTATTATGGGATTCAATATCGAAGTCCGTCCGCATTTGACGCAACGGAATAGTCGGTGGTGAAAGTGATTGGTTTTGATATCCAATCTCTGATGCCTTTGGGTTGGACCGTCTGAAGCTCTTTTAGAAAGTGCCGCACTATTTTTCCGTGTTATCACATGAAGTGAGTTCTTGCTTTGACCCCTTGTGGGAAGTCTTTTGTTTTCGATTGCCTGCTGGTGGGGTTTATCTTCTTAAGCAGGCGCGTCGAGCCTTGTGTTGGCATTTAGTCGGCTTTCATTGTTTAAAAACAACAATCCCTATGGGTGTGATTTGCGGGCCTTAGAATCTTGTGGATTTGACATATCGACCCAAGATTTTGTTTAAGTTGGACAATTAAATCATTTGTCATCCTTAAGAGGCTGTGTCTTAGTATTGGGCATGAGCTTTTGAATCCGGCATTGTTGCCGTGCTCTTTGGGCTTTTCTTTATTCAGTATTTGTTCTTTTCTGCGCGTGATTTTCCGTTCCATCTCTTATCTCGGATGTACTTGGGTGGCTGGTCTGCTTCTTGCTAGCCAGCTATCCTCCCCCATATAAGCGGGTCATGAGGCTTGTTAGTCACGGACATTGTCCTCGGTTTCTCTTGACCGAGGTGCTGGCGAAACCATTACGTCTCGGACATTGTGCTTGAAAGCTGCTAAGGCTTGGCGTCCGGACGATCGACTATTGGTTCTTTTGGTAGAAACTTGTTCGAAATTTCTTGCTGACTCTCCGGGTTGTTGGGTTATATGACTTAAATCATCGCCTCCGGAGGGCGGACATAAGTCCCTTGAAAATTTGCTCATGCAGCCCTCGAGCTCTTCCCAACTTATGAGTGTTTTTGGGAGGCTTTTGAGCCAATGGCTGGCCCTTTGAGCTTGAGGGTAGATATTTTATGGCGTGGAGATCATCTCCTCGGCCATGTATATGCACTATATAATCTTCTATCAGAGACTCCGAGTCTGTTGTTCCATCGTGAGGCCTCTATTTTTATGGGTTTAAACCCTCTTTGGGAATTCATGGTCCGCACCTCATGAGTGAAACATAGTGGGTGTCTGGCGCCCTGTACTTGTATGTGCGCTATCACGGACACTTGGCGTGTTGCTTTGCTTCACAGGGCCTTCTTTTTGGGTCCGTAGATGGACTGGCTGGGCCATTTTTGGTGGAGGCTCTATGGCCTCTTCGTGGTCTGGTAGCACCTTACGCTTTGGGTAGCTCTTGATTGGTGGCCATTGCCGTATTTATCTGCGGTTTTGAGTAATTTGCTCCATCTTATTACGGCGTGTCTTCCACTGTTTTGAGCTTCGCTTTTCCTTCTTGAGCTTCTTGCGTGGCGATGAGCTTTGTGCTTAAAAAGCTCTTGTTAAGTGCGGGGTCCTTAGGCGTGGCAGGTTCGTAAATCATTGAGGCTTGCCGTCTTGGAGGAGGTATATAGTTATGATCCTCAACCTCTTAAATGCGCCGCCCTTCGTGAGGCTTGTACGCATCCTCTGCTTGTTTGAGTCTTCTTTGGAGGATTGTCTTGACACTCTCAGGGGTATTGTTATTTCTGTGCGGAATCTCTATTCTTGTTGTGGCGGGATTTAGGCGGTATGCCCCAGCATAGCAGCAGGCTGCTTCTTTAAAGTGCGCCTCCTTTGCTTCTTCGCCATCCCCTTCTTTTGGGGTATCCACCATGTATCGTCATATGATGGCTGACCTTCCGATGCCACATGGCGCTGGTTCTGATAAATCTCGGTATGCGTCGTCCATTAGCGTCGATGTCGTAAATGGTCGAAGTCTAACATGTCGGTTAAATCGTCGATAGTGGCTACAAAGTGGGTGGTGGGTGGGCTCTGAATTTCTTACGTCGTCCGTACCCCAACCATCACAGCCATAGTCCGGCCAGGACTCTCTGATAGCGAGAGATGCTTTAGTGAATTCAGGATATCGCCAAAAGCGAGTGTTGGAAGATGTCATGGCGGTGAATTCCATAACGGCGCCCAATCCGGATTGATTGGTAGGCGGCGGGAGGTTGGTCCGGCAAGAGTCGGCGCCTCGGAATCACGAGTTTCTTGGGGACAAGATCGGTGTTGGCTCCATCGCCGTGGATGTTGAAGCCCAGGCGTCTATCCACCGCCACGGATCTGGCGGTCGGCTCGGGCTAATGGCGAAGCGGATCGAGTCGGCCACCAAAACCTTGTCGTGGCGAGCTAAATCGTGCCCACGTCCACGGTCTGGCGGCAGCTTGGCTGTGGCTCGAGTTCGTCGAGGATCAAGTCTCCGCGGACATCGGCCGTGAAGTTTAACTTCAAATCTGACTGTGGCGGGCGTAGCTTCGATCTGCTCTGATGGCCAAGTGAATTGGCCCGGCGAAGCCGCCGAATCTGAAGATCTGTCCGGGAGAAAAGTCTCACCACAGGACAGGCGTTCTTTGGTTGAAGATGCCATCGAGCCTATCGGTGGCGACAGGAGGAACTCTCAATGAAAGCACCAATGTCGGTGTCAAAACCGGCGGATCTCGGGTAGGGGTCCCGGAAATGCGTCTAGGCGGATTATAGCAGGAGGCGAGGACACGATGTTTTTACCCAGGTTCGGGCCCTCTCGATGGAGGTAAACCCTCGTCCTTCTTGATTAATATTGATGATATGGGTAGTACAAGAGTAGATCTACCACGAGATCAAGGAGGCTAAACCCTAGAAGCTAGCCTATGGTATGATTGTTGAGATGTATGTTGTCCTCGGACTAAAGCCCTCCGGTTTATATAGACACGGAGGAGGCTAGGTTACAAGTCGGTTACAATGGTAGGAGATCTACATATCCGTGTGCCAAGCTTGCCTTCACGCCAAGAAAGTACCATCGGACCACGAGCGGAGTCTTCAATCTTGTATCTTAGTAGTCTTGGAGTCCGGCATATATTGATAGTCCGGCGGACAATGATAGTCCGGCTGTCGGACACCCCCTAGTCGAGGACTCCTCAGCTCACTTTGTATTGAAGGTGCTTTCGTCGGGCCCTTTAGCGCAAAAGGTGCTGAGGGCAGGCTGGATGCGGAGAGGCTTATCAGCAGCGCATCTCCGGCAGGCAAGGAGTATCGTCGCCCGAGATGTACTATAAGACTGTCTGAAGGGTGCACGCAAGATTGCGGATGAGTGCCCCGAGATGTAATTATTGAGTAAACTTCGCTATGTGTTATCACATGCGTTTTAAACTTTGTTCATATCGCTAAGCAACGCTTGTTTAATTTAAAATATTACCTTACAATGCGGCCGTTTATAAAATCGAGAGATGGCAAGTCGTCGGCTTCAACCCCCATGCCACTAGTGGTGGGGTGTTAGGGATAAACTTGAGCACTCTTGTTCCCATTTTGGGTCCATCTGAGGCGCTCAGCATAGCGAACAAGGCAACCGGACTTATAATGCTTGAACACTCTCCTTAGCCATAGAATTCTATAATTTTTAATTTGGCGAACCCCTAGTATTGGAAGGCGAATTGAGCGCTATCACGCCCGTCGGACATTATCCGGTTCTTAGCTCAGCGGCATAAGTCTTTAGGGACCGAAAAAGACCTCTCGAACAGCGACCAGTCTCGCCTTATCATGCTAGTTAGTTTAGCTTTCTCCACTAAAAGCTCGCCCAGCTCAGCAGGGCACAATCGCGGTGGTTCTCCCGGTGCTACCTTAGGTGACGAGCGGGCGTAAGGTACCAAAACATGGGAGCAGGCAAACCCAACTATTGACCCAAGACATGATTGAGCCGATTCATATAATGCTATAAGTTAAGGTGCCGCACTTATGAAAGTGTTCGGACTTATCTCACCATAATCACGGGGAACATAAGCGCCTCGTGTATTGGCCGTACCAAAATATCTGGGTGCAAGATGTCATTAATGAACATATATGTAAAGTAATGCGATTATAGGCAAAAGTGTTGCATTATTTATTAGAGGAGTTACGCTATGAGTGTGGAATGATACAAATAGTCGGTAAGCAAGGTTGGACTAATTAAACATGTCCCCCTCGAGGGTGGGCTGCGTCTTGGTGTATATAATCAAACTTAATGCTCTTAATGGAGACCACACGAGTGTTAAATGCAGCCTTTTCCTCCTGGCTGTTGCATCGTGAGTTCGGCGAGTTCACCGCGGACGGGGCCTCTGTGGCGGAGTCTGTGTATAAAAGAAGGAAAATAAAAATAAAAATAAGAAGAGTGACACACTTAGGAGCCCTGGTGTGGCTGAGCCGCCTCTGGAGTGCTGTTGTGGTCGTGCCCCTCCCCTATGCCCATGGTATCTCAAAGCGTAATGATGTCTGCGGAGGCTGGTCGTGCAATTATCACGAGGGCTGGGATTGGGGCCGCATTACTCGCATGCTCGGAGCGTGCAGTGGTCTTGGTTGATGTTGCTCGGCGGCGTTTGGCCTTGTCCGATCGTTTTACGGCCGGGCTCGAAATGCCTTAAAGGCTGCTCTGTACTTACGCGAGAGCGCATGTATGTTCCTCCATTCGAGAGGGGCGTTCGTATTTCCGTTGACCGTGATGACTCCACGAGGGCTGGCATCTTGAGCTTGAGGTATGCGTGTCGGCACGCGTTGAACTTTCGAGCGGTTCGTCCGGCGAGCGTGATAGCGCTGCGGAGCGGGACTATGTCGAAGATTAACTCCTCGCTCGGAAATTATCCGGGGATCGGAGAGCCACTTCAGCGTGGTGAGCACTGTACAATTAGCTTCAACACTGGTATAGCGCCTTTGAAGGTCGTCTTTGTAGGTTTAATCACGAGGGTCTATGCCCATCTTGCGCACTATATCTGATAAAGCGAGTTCGGGCTCTTTGTCCGTCCATCGGGACTCTCGTGAGTGAAATCCATCAGCGATTGGGTCTAAAAGCAATCGGCCGAATCTGCCATGGCGGATCTTTGGTCGGATGGTCTCTTGATCGAAGTGATCGGACAAGAGGACCATGGATTGAACTTGGCGGTTGGCTCCATTGCGTATACCCCTTAGTGCCTTCCGCTCCCTCTTGGGTATGTGGGTTGTGTATATCATGTTAACCGTCCGCACTTGTGGAAACCCTTCATCCTCTATTGTTGGTGGCGGGTCTCTTCCTCGTCGTCGCTATGCAGCCCTTATCATTGTTTTGACAATTAACATGCACTGCTTGAATACCCAACAATCTCTGTTGGTGTGGTTAGCTGGATTTTCGAAGTGCCATGTATACGGCATGGCGGTCGAGTATTCGGTCCAAATTGGGCGGACCCAGTGGTTCTTTTGAATGGCTTCTTCCGTGACGGGTTTAGAGCCTCGGAATCGGCGTTGATTTGCCGTATCCTCATTGTTATCGCCGTTAACGGCGTTTGTTTTGTTTTGCGCGACTGCCGTTGTGGTCCTTATTATCCGGACCTGGCATTTTCTTGAGGTTGTTGCTATGAGCTAGCCAGCTATCCTCTCAGCGAAGCGGGTCATTAGTGATGTGAGGGCTGCCATGGATTTGGCTTTTTCTGTCCTAGGTGCGGGCTAGCCATTCATCAGCGGATGTTATGCTTGAAGGCTGCGAGGCCTCTGCATCCGGACGATCGGCGATTTGATTTTCTTTGTTAGAACCATGTCAGAGCTATCGGTGATTCATCTGGCTGCTGAATTATGTGGCTTAGGTCATCGGCGTCTGGTGGTCACACATATGTGCCTGGAAGTTGTCGAGGAATGCGGCTTCCAGGTCCTCCCAACACCCAATTGACTCTGCGGGCAAGCTGCTAAGCCAATGCCAAGCTGGTCCTTTAAGCAGAGTGGGAGATACTTGATGGCGTGAGAGATGCGTCGCGGCGGGCCATATGGATGTGAAGGAGATAGTCTTGATCCAAACCGCGGAGTCATTGTGCCATCGTAGGATTCAATGTTGTGAGTTTAAACCCTTAAGGTTTGATGATCCATTACTTTGTCGGTGAAGCATAAGCGGGTGTCTGGCGCCTCTGTATTGAGCAATATCACGGCGTAGCTCAAAGGGCGTTATGCTGCATGTTCGGCCCGGCGGAGTTGTTATATCCGGCTCGGCGGTATTAAATGCGTGGGTGTGTAGGCATACGTGATCCATATATAGATCTGGATTGTCTTGCCTTGTCCTCAATATGTCCCGCAAGTCGGCGCGTTCCCCGTGACTTTGTACTTTTCGGCGATCGAGTGCGGTCTTGATGGAGGGCACTGGATGCCTCTCTCTCGCGACCACGGGTGGTCGGTCGGCCCGTATTGTGCGCTGGTGATGAAGGTATGTATGCTTCCTCCTCTAATCGGGGAGCAACTTGCGTTTCGGTAGCTTTTGAAGGCGTTGAGTTCATACTCTTGACGCGAGGACCTCGGTCCATCTGTCGGCCCGCGAGTCTTGGTCGACTTGAAGCTGTTGCTGCTTTTCTTTAGGCTATTTGCCGTGGCGATAAGCCTGCGTTTAAACGCTCTTGCCAAACGGGATCCTCGAGCCGCACGATTACGTCGTCGTTGAGGCTGCCTCGTCTTCGGAGGAGGTATGTAATTATCATCCTCGACCTCTTAAATCGCCGCGCTCTCTCTTGAGGGCTTTACGCATCCTCTGCGCTGAATCTTCTTTGGAGGGGGTTGTCTTCGGCACTCTACGGGGTGTTATTATCTCGGTGCGGAATCTCCATTCTTCTTTGTGGCGGGGTTTAAGCGGCACCGGCCTTGGCCTTGGACTGTTTCTTTGAGAATCTGCCTCATTGCTTCTTCGCCGTCCCCATCTTTTGGGGTGTCCACCATGTATATGTCATATGCGGTGGACTTCGATTACTGTATCGCTGGTTCTTGATAAATCTCGACATCGTCATCCATACCGTCGATGTCTTGGTCATAGTCTAACATGTCGGTTAGATAAATCGGCGATGGCTACAAAGTGGGTGGTGGGTGGGGTTTGAATTTCTTCGTCTTCGCATCCCAACCATCTGGCCATAGTCGGCCGAGGGCTCTCGGATAGCGAGAGATGCTTTGGCAATTTAGGATGTTGCGAAAGGGTGAGTCTTGAAAGATGTCCGCGAGGTGAACTCCATGATCGGCGCCCAATTGGATTCGATTGGCGAGGCGTAGAGGGTTGGAGTCGAAGTCCGGCACCTCGAGTCATGAGCTTTATAAGGGACAAGGTCGGTGTTCAGCTCCATCACCGTGGAAATGCAGCCCCGGTGTTACGCCACGGTCCTCGTCTGCGTGATCGGCTCGAACTAAGGGCGGAAAGGATTCGTGTCTGACCACCAAAAGCCTTTGTCCGTGGCGAGCTAAATCATGCCCATTGTGACAGTATGTGCCATTTCATTTGTGGCTCGAGTCCGTCGAAGATCAAGTCCCGGAACGTCGGCCGTGAAGTTTAAACTTCGAACTGACTGATGACCAGGCGTAGCTTCGATCTGCTCGGATGGCCAAGTGAATTGGCCTGATGCGAAACCGCCGAATCTGAAGATCTGTCGGGAAAAAGTCTCACCACAGGCGGCGTTGTTGATTGGAGAAGCCATCAAGCCTATCGGTGGCGACCGGAGGAACTCTCAATGAAAGCACCAATGTCGGTGTCAAAACCGGTGGATCTCGGGTAGGGGTCCCGAGCTATGCGTCTAGGCGGATGGTAACGAGGATACAAGGGACACGATGTTTTACCCGAGTTGGGCCCTCTCGATGGAGGTAAAACCCTACTCCTTGATTGATATTGATGATATGGGTAGTACAAGAGTGGATCTACCAAGAGATCAAGGAGGCTAAACCCTAGAAGCTAGCCTATGGTATGATTGTTGTAATGGTTGTTGTGTCCTACGGACTAAAGCCCTCCAGTTTATATAGACACCGAAGAGGGCTAGGGTTACACAGAGTCGGTTACAATGGTAGGAGATCTACATATCCGTATCACCAAGCTTGCCTTCCATGCCAAGGAAAGTCCCATCCGGACACGGGACGGAGTCTTCAATCTTGTATCTTCATAGTCTTGGAGTCCGGCGGACAATGATAGTCCGGCTGTCCGGACACCCCCTAGTCCAGGACTCCCTCACCCCTTATTAGATAGGGGACGAAGCACACCCCGCTCTCCTTTAGAGGGGCTAGTGGTGGCCTCCGCTTGCTTCCCACCTTTGTAGGTGGCCAGCCCGGCTCGAACCGGGACCATAAAGGCCGGAGGAAGATATCCCTCCGCTTGAAGCTTCACCAGCTCATTGTGCGGGCCTGAACATCTCCTCCAATCTCTGGCGGGGGGGGGGCAGAGAGGAGGAGCAGCGTCGCGGTCCATGATGGAATGGGTTTTCGGTCGAAGCTCTCGATGAGTACTCATGGAAGGAGGATGGTGTGATTTGGATCTGGATTCTTATCCCTCTTATAGGCAGATTATTTGCGCAGCTAGGGGTAAAACATAAAAGATACCACTGGATTTTCACATTAGATGCGTAGCGTGGAAGAGGGCCATTATTGGGCGTGGAAGCCAAGAGTGCAACATTTGTAAAGGGAGCGGACAACTTTCCGCAAGCACATGGTATTTGAAGGAGAACCGCCTCATAACACGAAGACTATATATCTTATTTGGACTAAATCGTCATTGAAGCTGGTTAAGGGAGACTCTTGAGGGAGTCTGGACTAGGGCTGTCCGGATAGCGGACTATCATCATCGCCGGACTCAAGACTATGAAGATACAAGATTGAAGACTTCGTCCGTGTCGGATGGGACTTTCCTTGGCGTGGAAGGCAAGCTTGGCGTCTGAGATATGTAGATCTCCTACCATTGTACCGACTACGTATGTAACCTAGCCCTCTCCGGTGTCTATATAAACCGGAGGTTTTAGTCCATAGGATGAGCGACCATTACAACAATCATACCATATGCTAGCTTCAGGGTTTAGCCTCCTTGATCTCGTGGTAGATCCACTCTTGTACTACCCATATCATCAATATCAATCAGCGGGAGTAGGTTTTACCTCCATCGAGAGGCGAACACCAGGTAAACTGTCGTGTCCTTGTCTCCTGTTACCATCTGCCTAAACATGCATTCAGGACCCTACCGATATCCTTGGTTTGACACTGACTGACAACTACAAGAACTAGTCCGTAACTATAAATAGGAATCAGTTTTTTGTGATGTTAAGCTGAAACATGGATATCGACTCATACGAGGTCAATTTTGCTCCACAAGTAGTCAAAACATTTATGACGACGAGATGCTTCAAAGGATTCTTTCATAGGGAACTTTTGGAGAACTTTTCTTAAGGAGTTCATTCAGAAACTTGTATAGAAACTTTCTTAATGAGCACTCGACAAACGCATTTCGAGAACATACACAAAGTCCCAGCTATGGACCTAGTGCATCATCATAATCGAGGTCTCTTGCATTTCCCTACAAGTAATTGGATCTCATATGGAAATTTTTAGTGAAGTAGAATGGAAAAAATAGAATGCAACTACACAAGAACTAGTCTGTAACTGTCGTTCGGAATCAGTCTTGCGCCGTGTTAACTGAAACATGGACATCTGACTCATACGGAGTCCGTTTTGGCTCCACAAGTAGTCAAAACGTTAGTGACGACCAGATGCTTCAAAGGATTCTTTCATAGGGTACTTTTGGAGAACTTTTCTTAAGGAGTTTGTTCAGAAACTTGTATAGAAACTTTCTTAATGGGCACTCGACAAACGCATTTCGAGAACATACACAAAGTCCCAGCTATGGACCTATTGCATCATCATAACCGAGGTCTCTTGCAATTTCCTACAGGTAATTGGATCTCATATGGAGATGTTTAGTGAAGTAGAATGGAAAAAATTGAGTGCAGCTACACAAGAACTAGTCTGTAGCGTAGATGGGAATCAGGTTTTGCTGTGTTAAGCTGAAACATGGATATCGACTCATCTGAAGTCGTTTTGGCTCCACAAGTTGTCAAAAGCGTTTGTGACGACCATATGCTTCAAAGGATTCTTTCATAGGGAACTTTTGGGAAGTTTTCTTAAGGAGTTCGTTCAGAAACTTGTATAGAAACTTTCTTAATGAGCACTCGACAAGCGCATTTAGAGTACATACACAAAGTCCCACTATGGACCTAGTGCATCATCATAACGAGGTCTCTTGCATTTCCTACAAGTAATTGGATCTCATATGGAGATGTTTAGTGAAGTAGAATGGAAAAAATCAAGTGCAACTACACAAGAACTAGTGCATGTAGCGTAAATCGTAATCGGTTTTGTGCAGCGTTAAGCTGAAACATGGATATCGACTCATCTGAGTCCGTTTTGGCTCCACAAGTAGTCAAAAGCGTTTGTGACGACCAGATGCTTCAAAGGATTCTTTCATACGGAACTTTTGGAGAACTTTTCTTAAGGAGTTAGTTCGAAACTTGTATAGAAACTTTCTTAATGAGCACTCGACAAGCAGTTTCAAGAACATAAACAAAGTCCCACTATGGACCTAGTGCATCATCATAACGAGGTCTCTTGCCTTTCCTACAAGTAATAGGATCTGATATGGAGATGTTTAGTGAAGTAGAATGGAAAAAATAGAATGCAACTACACAAGAACTAGTGTGTAAGTGTCGTTCGGAATCAGTTTTGCGCCGTGTTAACTGAAACATGGACATCTGACTCATACGGAGTTCGTTTTGGCTCCACAAGTAGTCAAAACGTTAGTGATGACTAGATGGTTCAAATTATTCTTTCATAGGGAACTTTTGGAGAACTTTTCTTAAGGAGTTCGTTCAGAAACTTGTATAGAAACTTTCATAATGAGCACTCGATAAGCGCATTTGAGAACATACACAAAGTCCAGACTATGGACCTAGTGCATCATCATAACCGAGGTCTCTTGCATTTCCCTACAAGTAATTGGATCTCATATGGAGATGTTTAGTGAAGTAGAATGGAAAAAATTGAGTGCAACTACACGAGAACTAGTCTGTAACTGTCGTCCGGAATCAGTTTTGTGCAATGTTAACTGAAACGTGGATATCTGACTCATATGATATTTTGGCTCCACAAGTAGACAAAACGTTTGTGACGACTAGATGCTTCAAAGGATTCTTTCATAGGGAACTTTTGGAGAAGTTTTCTTAAGGTGTTCGTTCAGAAACTTGTATAGAAACTTTCTTAATGAGCACTCGACAAACGCATTTCGAGTACATACACAAAGTCCTAGCTATGGACCTAGTGGATCATCATAACTGTGGTCTCTTGCATTTCCCTACAAGTAATTAGATCTCATATGGAGATGTTTAGTGAAGTAGAATGGAAAAAATCGAGTGCAACTACACAAAAACTAGTCTGTAACTTTCGTTCGGAATCAGTTTTGCAAAGTGTTAACTGAAACATGGATATTTGACTCATACGAAGTCTGTTTTGGCTCCAGAAGTAGCCAAAACGTTTGTGACAACCAGATGCTTCAAAGGATTCTTTAATAGGGTTCTTTCGGAGAACTTTTCTTAAGGAGTTTGTTTAGAAACTTGAATAGAAACTTTCTTAATGAGCACTCGACAAATGCATTTGAGAACATACACAAAGTCAGCTATGGACCTAGTGCATCATCATAACCGAGGTCTCTTGCATTTTCCTACAAGTAATTGGACCTCATATGGAGATGTTTAGTGAAGTATAATGGAAAAAATTGAGTGCAACTACACAAGAACTAGTCTGTAACTGTCGTCCGGAATCAGTTTTGTGCAGTGTTAACTGAAACATGGATATCTGACTCATACGAAGTCCGGTTTGGCTCCACAAGTAGTCAAAACGTTTGTGACGACCATATGCTTCAAAGTATTCTTTCATAGGGAACTTTTGGAGAACTTTCCTTAAGGAGTTCGTTCAGAAACTTGTATAGAAACTTTCTTAATGAGCACTCGACAAACGCATTTCGAGAACGTACACAAAGTCCTAGCTATGGACCTAGTACATCATCATAACCGAGGTCTCTTGCATTTCCCTACAAGTAATTGGATCTCATGTGGAGATGTTTAGTGAAGTAGAATGGAAAAAATCAAGTGCAACTACACAAGAACTAGTCATAGCGTCGTGGGAATCGGTTTTCTTGCAGTGTTAAGCTGAAACATGGATATCGACTCATCTGAGTCCTTTTTGGCTCCACAAGTAGTCAAAACGTTTGTGATGACCAGATGCTTCAAATGATTCTTTCATAGGAAATTTGGAGAACTTTTTAAGGAGTTCATTTGAAACTTGTATAGAAACTTTCTTAATGAGCACTTGACAAGCGCATTCGAGAACATACACAAAGTCCCAGCTATGGACCTAGTGCATCATCATAACCGAGGTCTCTTGCATTTCCTACAAGTAATTGGATCTCATATGGAGATGTTTAATTAAATAGAATGGAAAAAATTTAGTGCAACTACACAAGAACTAGTCTGTAACTGTCGTCCGGAATCAATTTTGCGCAATGTTAACTGAAACGTGGATATCTGACTCATACAAAGTCCGTTTTGGCTCCACAAGTAGTCAAAACGTTTGTGACGACCAGATGCTTCAAAGGATTCTTTCATATGGAACATTTGGAGAAGTTTTCTTAAGGAGTTCGTTCAGAAACTTGTATAGAAACTTTCTTAATAAGCACTCGACAAACGCATTTCGAGAACATACACAAAGTCCCAGCTATGGACCTAGTGCATCATCATAACTGAGGTCTCTTGCATTTCCCTACAAGTAATTGGATCTCATATGGAGATGTTTAGTGAAGTAGAATGGAAAAAATCAATGCAACTACACAAGAACTAGTCTGTAACTGTCGTTCGGAATCAGTTTTGCACAGTGTTAACTAAAACATGGATATCTGACTCATACGGAGTCCGTTTTGGCTCCACAAGTAGTCAAAACGTTTGTGATGACCAGATGCTTCAAAGGATTCTTTCATAGGGTTCTTTGGAGAACTTTTCTTAAGGAGTTTGTTTAGAAACTTGTATAGAAACTTTCTTAATGAGCACTCGACAAGCGCATTTGAGAACATACACAAAGTCCAGCTATGGACCTAGTGCATCATCATAACGAGGTCTCTTGCATTTCCTACAAGTAATTGGATCTCATATGGAGATGTTTAGTGAAGTATAATGGAAAAAATTGATTGCAACTACACAAGAACTAGTCATGCTTGTCATCGGAATCGGTTTTGTGCGTGTTAAGCTGAAACATGGATATCGACTCATCTGAAGTCGGTTTGGCTCCACAAGTAGTCAAAACGTTTGTGACGACCAGTTGCTTCAAAGGATTCTTTCATAGGGAACTTTTGGAGAACTTTTCTTAAGGAGTTCGTTCAGAAACTTGTATAGAAACTTTCTTAATGAGCACTCGACAAGCGCATTTCAGAACATACACAAAGTCCCAGCTATGGACCTAGTGCATCATCATAACGAGGTCTCTTGCATTTCCTACAAGTAATTGGATCTCATATGGAGATGTTTAGTGAAGTAGAATGGAAAAAATCAAGTGCAACTACACAAGAACTATGCATAACTATAAATGGGAATCGGTTTTTTGCGAGTGTTAAGCTGAAACATGGATATCGACTCATCTGAGTCCGTTTGGCTCCACAAGTAGTCAAAACGTTTGTGACGACAGATGCTTCAAAGTATTCTTTCATAGGGAACTTTTGGAGAACTTTTCTTAAGGAGTTCGTTTAGAAACTTGTATAGAAACTTTCTTAATGAGCACTCGACAAGCGCATTTCGAGAACATACACAAAGTCCCACTATGGACCTAGTGCATCATCATAACGAGGTCTCTTGCAATTCCTACAAGTAATTGGATCTCATATGGAGATGTTTAGTGAAGTAGAATGGAAAAAATTGAGTGCAACTACACAAGAACTAGTGCATAGCGTAAATCATGGAATCGGTTTTGCGCAATGTAAGTTGAAACATGGATATCGACTCATCTGAAGTCCATTTTGGCTCCACAAGTAGTCAAAGCGTTTGTGATGACCAGATGCTTCAAAGTATTCTTTCATAGGGAACTTTTGGAGAACTTTTCTTAAGGAGTTAGTTAAGAAACTTGTATAGAAACTTTCTTAATGAGCACTCGACAAGCGCATTTGAGAACATACACAAAGTCGACTATGGACCTAGTGCATCATCATAACGTGGTCTCTTGCATTTCCTACAAGTAATTGGATCTCATATGGAGATGTTTAGTGAAGTAGAATGGAAAAATCGAGTGCAACTACACAAGAACTAGTCTGTAACTTTAAATGGGAATCGGTTTTGCAAAGTGTTAGCTGAAACATGGATATTTCACTCATCTGAAGTCCGTTTGGCTCCACAAGTAGCCAAAAGTTTGTGACGACCAGATGCTTCAAAGGATTCTTTCATAGGGAACTTTGGAGAACTTTTCTTAAGGAGTTTGTTTAGAAACTTGTATAGAAACTTTCTTAATGAGCACTCGACAAGCGCATTTTGAGAACATACACAAAGTCCCAGCTATGGACCTAGTGCATCATCATAACCGAGGTCTCTTGCATTTCCTACAAGTAATTGGATCTCATATGGAGATGTTTAGTGAAGTAGAATGGAAAAATTGAGTGCAACTACACAAGAACTAGTACATGCTTGTCATCGGAATCAGTTTTGTCGATGTTAAGCTGAAACATGGATATCGACTCATCTGAAGTCGGTTTGGCTCCACAAGTAGTCAAAGCGTTTGTGACGACCAGATGCTTCAAAGGATTCTTTCATAGGGAACTTTTGGAGAACTTTTCTTAAGGAGTTCGTTTAGAAACTTGTATAGAAACTTTCTTAATGAGCACTCGACAAACGCATTTCGAGAACATACACAAAGTCCCAACTATGGACCTAGTGCATCATCATAACTGAGGTCTCATGCATTTACAAGTAATTGGATCTCATATGGAGATGTTTAGTGAAGTAGAATGGAAAAAATCAAGTGCAACTACACAAGAACTAGTCATGCATGGCGTAAAT
Source organism: Aegilops speltoides (assembly GCA_021437245.1). Taxonomy (NCBI): domain Eukaryota; kingdom Viridiplantae; phylum Streptophyta; class Magnoliopsida; order Poales; family Poaceae; genus Aegilops; species Aegilops speltoides. Next base: position 48,174 of record JAHHZJ010002301.1, read on the forward strand.
AGGAATCAGTTTTGCGTAGTGTTAACTGAAACATGGATATCTGACTCATACGGAGTTAGTTTTGGCTCCACAAGTAGTCAAAACTTTTGTGACGACCAGATGCTTCAAAGGATTCTTTCATAGGGAACTTTTGGAGAACTTTTCTGAAGGAGTTCGTTTAGAAACTTGTATAGAAACTTTCTTAATGAGCACTCGACAAGCGCATTTCGAGAACATACACAAAGTCCCAGCTATGGACCTAGTGCATCATCATAACGAGGTCTCTTGCATTTCCTACAAGTAATTGGATCTCATATGGAGATGTTTAGTGAAGTAGAATGGAAAAAATCGAGTGCAACTACACAAGAACTAGTCATTAAGTTAAATAGGAATCAGCTTTGCAATGTTAAGCTGAAACATGGATATGTGACTAATACGAAGTCCATTTTGGCTCCACAAGTAGTCAAAACATTTGTGACGACCAGATGCTTCAAAGGATTCTTTCATAGGGAACTTTTGGAGAACTTTTCTTAAGGAGTTTGTTCGAAACTTGAATAGAAACTTTCTTAATGAGCACTCGACAAGCGCATTTCAGAACATACACAAAGTCCAGCTATGGACCTAGTGCATCATCATAACCGAGGTCTCTTGCATTTCCTACAAGTAATTGGATCTCATATGGAGATGTTTAGTGAAGTAGAATGGAAAAAATAAAGTGCAACTACACAAGAACTAGTGCATAGCGTAAGTCGAAATCGGTTTTGCAAGTGTTAAGCTGAAACATGGATATATGACTCATCTGAAGTCCGTTTTGGCTCCACAAGTAGTCAAAACGTTTGTGATGACCAGATGCTTCAAAGGATTCTTTCATAGGGAACTTTTGGAGAACTTTTCTTAAGGAGTTTGTTGAAACTTGTATTGAAACTTTCTTAATGAGCACTCGACAAGCGCATTTTGAGAACATACACAAAGTCCCAGCTATGGACCTAGTGCATCATCATAACCGAGGTCTCTTGCATTTCCTACAAGTAATTGGATCTCATATGGAGATGTTTAGTGAAGTAGAATGGAAAAAATCAAGTGCAACTACACAAGAACTAGTGCATAGCGTAAATGCGGAATCGGTTTTGCGGTGTTAAGCTGAAACATGGATATCGACTCATATGGAGTTGTTTTTGCTCCACAGTAGTCAAAACGTTTGTGATGACCATATGCTTCAAAGGATTCTTTCATAGGGAACTTTTGGAGAACTTTTCTTAAGGAGTTAGTTGAAACTTGTATAGAAACTTTCTTAATGAGCACTCGACAAGCGCATTTTGAGAACATACACAAAGTCAGCTATGGACCTAGTGCATCATCATAACCAAGGTCTCTTGCATTTCCTACAAGTAATTGGATCTCATATGGAGATGTTTAGTGAAGTAGAATGGAAAAAATTGAGTGCAACTACACAAGAACTAGTGCATAACGTTGTCGGGAATCGGTTTTGTCGATGTTAAGCTGAAACATGGATATCGACTCATCTGAAGTCGGTTTGGCTCCACAAGTAGTCAAAACGTTTGTGACGACTAGATGCTTCAAAGGATTCTTTCATAGGGAACTTTTGGAGAACTTTTCTTAAGGAGTTCGTTCGAAACTTGTATAGAAACTTTCTTAATGAGCACTCGACAAGCGCATTTGAGAACATACACAAAGTCAGCTATGGACCTAGTGCATCATCATAACCGAGGTCTCTTGCATTTCCTACAAGTAATTGGATCTCATATGGAGATGTTTAGTGAAGTAGAATGGAAAAAATCAAGTGCAACTACACAAGAACTAGTGCATGGCGTAAATGGGAATCGGTTTTGCGGTGTTAAGCTGAAACATGGATATCGACTCATCTGAGTCCGTTTTGGCTCCACAAGTAGTCAAAACGTTTGTGACAACAGATGCTTCAAAGGATTCTTTCATAGGAACTTTTGGAGAACTTTTCTTAAGAAGTTTGTTTAGAAACTTGTATAGAAACTTTCTTAATGAGCACTCGACAAGCGCATTCGAGAACATACACAAAGTCCGCTATGGACCTAGTGCATCATCATAACGAGGTCTCTTGCATTTCCCTACAAGTAATTGGATCTCATATGGAGATGTTTAGTGAAGTAGAATGGAAAAATAGAATGCAACTACACAAGAACTAGTCTAACTGTAGTTCGAATCAGTTTCTTGTGATGTTAAGCTGAAACATGGACGTTGAACATATAGAGTCCATTTTGGCTCCAAGTAGTCAAAAGCGTTTGTGACGACCAGATGCTTCAAAGTATTCTTTCATAGGGAACTTTTGGAGAACTTTTCTTAAGGAGTTAGTTCGAGAAACTTGTATAGAAACTTTCTTAATGAGCACTCGACAAAGCATTTGAGAACATACACAAAGTCCACTATGGACCTAGTGCATCATCATAACGAGGTCTCTTGCATTTCCTACAAGTAATTCGATCTCATATGGAGATGTTTAGTGAAGTAGAATGGAAAAAATCAAGTGCAACTACACAAGAACTAGTGTATAACTGTCGTCTGGAATCAGTTTTGTGCAGTGTTAACTGAAACATGGATATATGACTCATACGGAGTCCGTTTTAGCTCCACAAGTAGTCAAAACGTTTTTGACGACCAGATGCTTCAAAGGATTCTTTCGTAGGGAATTTTACAGAACTTTTCTTAAGGAGTTTGTTCAGAAACTTGTATAGAAACTTTCTTAATGAGCACTCGACAAACGCATTTTGAGAACATACACAAAGTCCCAGCTATGGACCTAGTGCATCATCATAACCGAGGTCTCTTGAATTTCCCTACAAGTTATTGGATCTATGTTTAGTGAAGTAGAATGGAAAAACTCAAGTGCCACTACACAAGAACTAGTCTGTAACTGTTGTGCGGAATCAGTTTTGTGCAGTGTTAACTGAAACATGGATATCTGACTCATAAGGAGTGCATTTTGGCTCCACAAGTAGTAAAACCGTTTGTGATGACCATGTGCTTCAAAGGATTCTTTCATAGGGAACTATTGGAGAACTTTTCTTAAGGAGTTCGTTCAGAAACTTGTATAGAAACTTTCTTAATGAGCATTCGACAAACGCATTTCGAGAACATACACAAAGTCCCAGCTATGGACCTAGTGCATCATCATAACAGAGGTCTCTTGAATTTCCCTACAAGTAATTGGATCTCATATGGAGATGTTTAGTGAAGTAGAATGGAAAAAATCAAGTGCAACTACACAAGAACTAGTCTGTAACTGTCGTCCGGAATCAATTTTGCGCAGTGTTAACTGAAACATGGACATCTGACTCATACGGAGTCCATTTCGGCTCCACTAGTAGTCAAAACGTTTGTGATGACCAGATGCTTCAAATGATTCTTTCATAGGGAACTTTTGGAGAACTTTTCTTAAGGAGTTCGTTCAGAAACTTGTATCGAAACTTTCTTAATGAGCACTCGACAAACCCATTTCGAGAACATACACAAAGTCCCAGCTATGGACCTAGTGCATCATCATAACGAGGTCTCTTGCATTTCCTACAAGTAATTGGATCTCATATGGAGATGTTTAGTGAAGTAGAATGGAAAAATTGAGTGCAACTACACAAGAACTAGTCATAAGCTTGTCGTTCGGAATCGGTTTTGCGCTATGTTAAGCTGAAACATGGATATCGACTCATATGAAGTCGTTTGGCTCCACAAGTAGTCAAAACGTTTGTGACGACCAGATGCTTCAAAGGATTCTTTCGTAGGGAACTTTTGGAGAACTTTTCTTAAGGAGTTCGTTCAGAAACTTGTATAGAAACTTTCTTAATGAGCACTCGACAAACGCATTTCGAGAACATACACAAAGTCCCAGCTATGGACCTAGTGCATCATCATAATCGAGGTCTCTTGCATTTCCCTACAAGTAATTGTATCTCATATGGAGATGTTTAGTGAATTAGAATGGAAAAAATCAAGTGCCACTACACAAGAACTAGTCTGTAACTCTCGTCCGGAATCAGTTTTGCGCAGTGTTAACTGAAACATGGATATCTGACTCATACGGAGTCTGTTTTGGCTGCACAAGTAGTCAAAACGTTTGTGACGACCAGATGCTTCAAAGGATTCATTCATAGGAACTTTTGGAGAACTTTTTTAAGGAGTTAGTTCGAAACTTGTATAGAAACTTTCTTAATGAGCACTCGACAAGCGCATTACGAGAACATACACAAAGTCCCAGCTATGGACCTAGTGCATCATCATAACTGAGGTCTCTTGCATTTCCCTACAAGTAATTGGATCTCATCTGGGGATGTTTAGTGAAGTAGAATGGAAAAAATAGAATGCAACTAAACAATAACTAGTTTGTAACTGTCGTTCGGAATCAGTTTTTTCGAGTGTTAACTGAAACATGGACATCTGACTCATACGGAGTCCGTTTTAGCTCCACAAGTACTCAAAAGCGTTTTTGACGACCAGATTCTTCAGTGGATTCTTTCATAGGGAACTTTTGGAGAACTTTTCTTAAGTTTGTTGAAACTTGTATAGAAACTTTCTTAATAAGCACTCGACAAAGCATTTGAGAACATACACAAAGTCCCAGCTATGGACCTAGTGCATCATTATAACGAGGTCTCTTGCATTTCCTACAAGTAATTGGATCTCATATGGAGATGTTTAGTGAAGTAGAATGGAAAAATCAAGTGCAACTACACAAGAACTAGTGCATAGCGTGTCGGTGGAATCGGTTTTGCGTAGTGTTAAGCTGAAACATGGATATCGACTCATCTGGTCTGTTTGGCTCCAAGTAGTCAAAACGTTTGTGACGACCAGATGCTTCAAAGGATTCTTTCATAGGGAACTTTTGGAGAACTTTTCTTAAGGAGTTAGTTCAGAAACTTGTATAGAAACTTTCTTAATGAGCACTCGACAAGCGCATTTGAGAACATACACAAAGTCCAGCTATGGACCTAGTGCATCATCATAACCGAGGTCTCTTGTATTTCCATACAAGTAATTGGATCTCATATGGAGATGTTTAGTGAAGTAGAATGGAAAAAATCTAGTGTAACTACACAAGAACTAGTCTCTAGCGTAAATCGGGAATCAGTTTTTTGCGAGTGTTAAGCTGAATCATGGATATCTGAGTCATCTGAGTCCGTTTTGGCTCCACAAGTAGTCAAAACATTTGTGACGACCAGATGCTTCAAAGGATTCTTTCATAGGAAACTTTTGGAGAACTTTTCTTAAGGAGTTCGTTAGAAACTTGTATAGAAACTTTCTTAATGAGCACTTTCGACAAACCCATTTGAGAACATACACAAAGTCCCAGCTATGGACCTAGTGCATCATCATAACCGAGGTCTCTTGCATTTCCTACGATTAATTGGATCTAATATGGAGATGTTTAGTGAAGTATAATGGAAAAAATTGAGTGCAACTACACAAGAACTAGTCACTGTAGCGTAAATGGGGAATCAGGTTTTGCGAAGTGTTAAGCTGAAACATGGATATCGACTCATCTGAAGTCGGTTTGGCTCCACAAGTAGTCAAAACGTTTGTGACGACCAGATGCTTCAAAGTTCTTTCATAGGGAACTTTTGGAGAACTTTTCTTAAGGAGTTCGTTCGAAACTTGTATAGAAACTTTCTTAATGAGCACTCAACAAGCGCATTACGAGAACATACAAAAGTCGACTATGGACCTAGTGCATCATCATAACCGAGGTCTCTTGCAATTACCTACAAGTAATTGGATCTCATATGGAGATGTTTAGTGAAGTAGAATGGAAAAATAGAATGCAACTACACAAGAACTAGTCTAGCGTATGGATTCGAATCGGTTTTAGCGATGTTAAGCTGAAACATGGACATCTGACTCATACTGGTCCGTTTTGGCTCCACAAGTAGTCAAAACGTTTGTGACCAGATGGTTAAAGTATTTCTTTCATAGGGATCATTTGGAGAACTTTTCTTAAGGACTTCGTTCAGAAACTTGTATAGAAACTTTCTTAATGAGCACTCGACAAGCGCATTTCAGAACATACACAAAGTCCCAGCTATGGACCTAGTGCATCATCATAACCGAGGTCTCTTGCATTTCCTACAAGTAATTGGATCTCATATGGAGATGTTTAGTGAAGTAGAATGGAAAAAATCAAGTGCAACTACACAAGAACTAGTATGTAACTATTGTTCGGAATCAGTTTTGCACAGTGTTAACTGAAACATGGATATATGAGTCATACGGAGTCCGTTTTGGCTCCACAAGTAGTCAAAAGCGTTTGTGACGACCAGATGCTTCAAAGGATTCTTTCGTATGGAACTTTTGCAAAACTTTTCTTAAGGAGTTTTTTGAAACTTGTATGAAACTTTCTTAATGAGCACTCGACAAGCGCATTTTGAGAACATACACAAAGTCCAGCTATGGACCTAGTGCATCATCATAACCGAGGTCTCTTGCATTTCCTACAAGTTATTGGATCTCATATGGAGATGTTTAGTGAAGTAGAATGGAAAAAATCAAGTGCAACTAGACAAGAACTATGCATAGCGTAAATGCGGAATCAGGTTTTGTGCGGTTAAGCTGAAACATGGATATCGACTCATCTGAGTCCATTTGGCTCCACAAGTAGTAAAAGCATTTGTGGCGACCATATGCTTCAAAGGATTCTTTCATAGGGAACTTTTGGAGAACTTTTCTTAAGGAGTTAGTTCGAGAAACTTGTATAGAAACTTTCTTAATGAGCATCATCATAACAAAGGTCTCTTGAATTTCCTACAAGTAATTGGATCTCATATGGAGATGTTTAGTGAAGTAGAATGGAAACAATAGAATGCAACTCACAAGAACTAGTATGTAGCGTAGTTCGGAATCAATTTTGCCGTGTTAACTAAAACATGGACATCGACTCATCTGGTCGTTTTGGCTCCACAAGTAGTCAAAATGTTAGTGACGACCAGATGCTTCAATGGATTCTTTCATAGGGAACTTTTGGAGAACTTTTCTTAAGGAGTTGGTTCGAGAAACTTGTATAGAAACTTTCTTAATGAGCACTCGACAAGCGCCGAGAACATACACAAAGTCAGCTATGGACCTAGTGCATCATCATAACCGAGGTCTCTTGCATTTCCGTACAAGTAATTGGATCTCATATGGAGATGTTTAGTGAAGTAGAATGGAAAAACTCAAGTGCAACTACACAAGAACTAGATGCATAGCGTAATGGCGGAATCGGTTTTGCGTAGTGTTAAGCTGAAACATGGATATCTGAGTCATCTGAGTCTGTTTGGCTCGAAGTAGTCAAAGCGTTTGTGACGACCAGATGCTTCAAAGGATTCTTTCATAGGGAACTTTTGGAGAACTTTTCTTAAGGAGTTCGTTCAGAAACTTGTATAGAAACTTTCTTAATGAGCACTCGACAAGCGCATTTGAGAACATACACAAAGTCCCACTATGGACCTAGTGCATCATCATAACGAGGTCTCTTGCATTTCCTACAAGTAATTGGATCTCATATGGAGATGTTTAGTGAAGTAGAATGGAAAAATCGAGTGCAACTACACAAGAACTGAGTCATGTACTTGTCGTTGGAATCAGTTTTCTTGCGATGTTAACTAAAACATGGATATCTAACTCATCATGATCCGTTTTGGCTCGACAAGTAGTCAAAAGCGTTTGTGACGAGATGCTTGAAGGATTCTTTCGTGAGGAACTTTTGGAGAACTTTTGTAAGCAGTTCGTTCGAAACTTGTATAGAAACTTTCTTAATGAGCACTCGACAAGCGCATTTCGATAACATACACAAAGTCCCAGCTATGGACCTAGTGTATCGTCATAACCGAGGTCTCTTGCATTTTCCAACAAGTAATTGGATCTCATATGGAGAAGTTTGTTTGGGAGCGTAGTAGAAATTCAAAATTTTCCTACGTGTCACCAAGATCTATCTATGGAGAAACCAGCGACGAGGGAAAGGAGAGTGCATCTACATACCCTTGTAGATCGCTAAGCAGAGCGTTCAAGAGAAAGCAGAGGTTGAAGGAGTGCTAAAATACGTGATCCAAATCACTTAGGAGATCCTAGTGCCAAGCGGATGACACCTCGCGTTCAACACGCGTACAGCCCGGTGGCGTCTCCCATGCCTTGATCGAGCAAGGAGAGAGGGAGAGGTTGAGAAGACTCCGTCCAGCAGCAGCACAATGGCGTGGTGGTGATGGAGGCGTGGCTATCCAGCGAGGGCTTTGCCAAGCACCAGGAGGAGGAGTAAGAGAGGTAGAGGCTGCACCAAGAGGAGAGATTCTCGTGTGTTGGGCAGCCCAGACCTCAAGTATTTATAGGGGTGGGGAGGCTGCGCCCCTCTGAGAGTTCCCTCCCGGTGGTGGCGAGATCCCATCAGGTGGTGGCGAGGGGAGAGGGGGCGCACCTAGGGTGGGCCTTAGGGCCCATCCCCTAGGGTTTGCCCCCTTCCCACTTCCTGCGCCCGGCAATGTGGAAGTGCACCCTTACTGGGGCTGGTCCCCTCCACACTTGGCCCATCACAGCCCTCGGGGTTGGTGGCCCACTTGGTGGACCAGGACCCTCCGGTGGTCTGATGCATGTCTGGGAAAAACCCGAAACTTTTCCGGTGACCAAAACAGGACTTCCATATATAAATCTTTACCTCCGGACCATTCCGGAACTCCTCGTGACGTCAGGGATCTCATCAGGACTCGAATAACATTCGGTAACCACATACAAACTTCCTTTATAACTTGAGCATCATCAGACCTTAAGTGTAGACCCTCTGAGTTAGGAGACATATGACATGACCGGGCGTTCTCCGGTCAATAACCAACAAGCGGGATCTGGATACCCATGTTGGCTCCCACATGTTCCACGATGATCTTGTCGGATGAACCACGATGTCGGGGACTCAATCGATCCCGTATACAATTCCCTTTGTCTAGCGGTATTGTACTTGCCCAAGATTCGATCGTCGGTATACCCGATACCTTGTTCAATCGTTACAGGCAAGTCTCTTTACTCGTTCGTAACACATCATCCGTGATCAACCCCTTGGTCACATTGTGCACATATGATGATGTCCTACAAGTGGGCCCAGAGATACCTCTCCGTTTACATGGAGTGACAAATTCGGTCTCGATTAGTGCCAACCCAGACACTTCGGAGATACATGGTGCACCTTTATAGTCACCCAGTTATGTTGTGACATTTAGTACACAATGCATTCTCGGTATCCGGGTTGCACAATATCATGGTCTAAGGAAAAGATACTTGACATTAGAAAAGCTTTAGCATACGAACTACGATCTCGTGCTGGAAGCTTAGGATTGGGTCTTGTCCATCACATCATTCTCCTAATGATGTGATCCGTTATCAACAACTTCCAATTTCCATGGTGAGGAAACCATAACCATCTATTGATCGAGCTAGTCAACTAGAGGCTTACTAGGGACATGGTGTTGTCTATATATCCACATGTATCCGGGTTTCCTATCAATACAATTATAGCATGGATAATAGCGATTATAATGAACAAGGAAATATAATAATAACCAATTTATTATTGCCTCTAGGGCATATTTCCATGAGTCTCCCACTTGCACTAGAGTCAATAATCTAGTTCACATCGCCATGTGATTAACACTCACAGGTCACATCACCATGTGACCAACATCCAATAAGGTTTACTAGTGTCACTAAACTAGTTCACATCATCATGTGATTAAGACTCAATGAGTTACGGGGTTTGATCATGTTTTGCTTGCGAGAGAGGTTTTATCAGCGGGTCTGCAACTTTCAGATCCGTATGTACTTCATAAATCTCTAGGTCATTCTGTAAATGCTGCTTCCATGCTCCACTAGGAGCTATTCCAAATAGTTGCTCCACTATCGTATCCGGTTTGCTACTCGAGTCACTTTCGGATAGGTGTTAAAGCTTGCATCGGCGTAACCCTTTACTTGAACTCTTTATCACCTCCATAATCGAAACATGTCCTTATTTACTCCAAGGACAATTTTTGACCGCTGTCAATGATCCATTCTGGATTATTCTTGTACCCTTAGCGACTCATGGCAAGGCACACTTCAGTCTTGGTACATAGCATAGCATACTATAGAGCCTAAATCTAAAGCATAGGAGGCGACCTTCGTCCTTTCTCTCTATACTGCCGTGGTCGAGCTTTTAAGTCTTAACTTCATACCTTACATCTCGAGGCAAGAACTCCTTCTTTGACTGATCCATCTTGAACACCTTCAAGATCATGTCAAAATCGTGCTCATTTGAAAGTACCATTAAGCGTTTTGATCTATCATTATAGATCTTGATGCTCAATGTTCAAGTAGCAATCCAGGTTTTCCATTGAAAAACACTTTTCAAATAACCCTATATGCTTTCGAGAAATTCTACATCATTTCGATCAACAATATGTCAACAACATATACTCATCGGAGAAATTCTATAGTGCTCCCACTCACTTCTTTGGAAATACAAGTTTCTCATAAACTTTGTATAAACAAAATCTTTGATCATCTTATCAAAGTGCATATTCCCACTCCGAGATGCTTACTCTAGTCCATGGAAGGATCGCTGGAGCTAGCATACTTTTAGCATCCTTAGGATCGACAAAACTTTTCGATTGTATCACATACAACCTTTCCTTCTGGTAAGGAAACTCGTTTTGACATCCATCTGCCAGATTTCATAAATGCAGCTGAAGCTAACTTTGATTCCGCCGGACTTAAGCATCGCTACGGATGAGAAAATCTCATCGTAGTCAACTCCTTGAACTTGTGAAAACTCTTAGCCACAAGTCGAGCTTCATAGACGGTGACATCACCGTCCACGTCAAAATCTTCTTCTTAAAGATCCATTTATCTCAATGGCTTGCCGATCATTGGGCAAGTCCACCAAAGTCCATGCTTTGTTACGATACATGGATCCTATCTCGGATTTCATGGCTTCTAACCATTTGTGAATTTGGGCCCACCATCGCTTCTCCATAGCTCGTGGGTTCATTGTTGTCTAGCAACATGACCTTCAAGACAGGATTCTTGTACCACTCTGGCGATCGCATCCTTGTCACCCTACGAGGTGCAGTAGTGACTTGATCCGAGTTTCATGATCACTATCATAAGCTTCTACTTCAATTAGTGTAGGTGCCACAGAACAACTTCCCTCATACACTGCACACTAGTTGTAGTGATGGTTCAATAACCATATCAAGTCTCCTCCATCCTCCTCTCAACTTTTTGAGACAAACTTTTCCTCGAGAAAGGACCCGATTTAGAAACAATCCCTATTGCTTTCGAGTCTGAATTAGGAGGTATACCCAACTGTTTTGGGTGTCCTATGAAGATGCATTTTATCCGCTTTGGGTTCGAGCTTATCAACCTGAAACCTTTTCACATAAGCGTCACAGCCCCAAACCTTTAAGAAATGACAACTTAGGTTTCTCTAAACCATAGTTCATACGGTGTCATCTCAACGGAATTACGTGGTGCCCTATTTAAAGTGAATGTGGTTGTCTCTAATGCCTAACCCATAAGCGATAGTGGTAATTCGATAAGAGACATCATAGTGCGCACCATATCCAATAGGTTGCAACTATGATGTTCGGACACACATCAAACTATGGTGTTCTAGGCGGTATTAATTGTGAAACAATTTCCACAATGTCTTAATTGCGTGCCAAAGCTCATAACTCAGATACTCATCTCATATCATAGACATTTTATCCTCTTGTCACGATGATCTTCAACTTCACTCTGAAATTACTTGAACCATTCAATAATTCAGACTTGTGTTTCATCAAGTAAATATACTCAACATCTACTCGAATCATCTGCGAAGTAAGAACATAACTATATTCACTGCATGCCTCAGCACTCATTGGACTGCACACAACAAAAATGTGTTACTTCCAACAAGTTGCTATCTTGTTCCATCTTCTTTGAAAGCAGGCTTTTGGTCATCTTGCCATGTGGTATGATCTGCATATCTCAAGTGATTCAAAATCAAGTGAGTCCAAACGATCCATCGGCATGGAGTTTCTTCATGCGTATACACCAATAGACATGGTTCGCATGTCTCAAACTTTTCAAAAACGAGTGAGTCCAAAGATCCATTAACATGGAGCTTCTTCATGCGTTTTATACCAATATGACTTACATGGCATTGCCACAAGTGAAGTGGTACTATCATTACTATCTTATATCTTTTGGCATGAAAATGTGTATCACTCGATCGAGATTCAATAAACCATTCCTTTAGGTGTAAGACCATTGAAGGTATTATTCAAATAAATAGAGTAACCATTATTCTCCTTAAATGAATAAGCGTATTGTGATAGACATAATCCAATCATGTCTATGCTCAAGCATAAACACCAAATGACAGGTTTAATACTAATCTTGATGGTAGAGGGGAGTGCGATGTTTGATCACATCAAACTTGGAAATACATAATAAATCTGACTCACCTTTAGCTAGTCTCCGTTTATTCCATAGCTCTTTCATTTCGAGTTACTAACACTTAGCCGAACTGGTATCTTAATACAATTGCTACTAGGATACTAGTAAAGTACACATTAACATAATGTATATCAATATACTTCTATCGACCTTTACCGACCTTCTCATCTACCAAGTATCTAGGGTAATTCTGCTCCAGTGGTTGTTCCCCTTATTACAGAAGCACTTAGTCTCGGGTTTGGGTTCAACCTTGAGTTTCTTCACTAGAGCAGCATCTAATTTTCCGTTTCATGAAGTATCCCTTCTTGCCCTTGCCCTCCTTGAAACTAGTGGTTTCACCAACCATCAACAATTGATGCTCCTTCTTGATTTCTACTTTCGCGGTGTCAAACATCGCGAATACCTCAAAGATCATCATATCTATCCCTGATATGTTATAGTTCATCACGTATCTCTAGCAGCTTGGTGGCAATGACTTTGGAGAAACATCACTATCTCATCTGGAAGATCAACTCCCACTCGATTCAAGTGATTGTTGCACTCAGACAATCTGAGCACAAGCTCAACGATTAAGCTTTTCTCCCTTAGTTTGCTTGGCTAAGAAAATGGCCACATGTTCCCGATGATCTTGTCGGATGAACCACGATGTCGGGACTCAATCGATCCGTATACAATTCCCTTTGTCTAAGGTTTGGTACTTGCCCAAGATTCGATGTGGGTATACCGATACCTTGTTCAATCTCGTTCGGCAAGTCTCTTTACTCGTTCAGTAACACATCATCCGTGATCAACCCTTGGTCACATTGTCACATTATGATGATGTCCTCAAGGTGGGCCGGATACCTCTCCGTTTACATGGGTGACAAATTCGATCTCGATTAATTTAACCCGGACACTTTCGGAATACTAGTGCACCTTTATAGTCACCCATTATGTTGTGTTTAGTACAAATGCATTCCCTCGGTATCCGGGTTGCACAATATCATGGTCTAAGGAAAAGATACTTGACATTAGAAAAGCTTTAGCATCTGAACTACGATCTACTGCTGGGCTTAGGATTGGGTCTTGTCCATCACATCATTCTCCTAATGATGTGATCCCGTTATCAACAACTTCCAATTTCCATGGTGGGAAACCATAACCATCTATTGATCAACAGCTAGTCAACTAGAGGCTTACTAGGGACATGGTGTTGTCTATATATCCACACATGTTCGGGTTTCCTATCAATACAATTATAGCATGGATAATAAAGCGATTATAATGAACAAGGAAATATAATAATAACCAATTTATTATTGCCTCTAGGGCATATTTCCAACATCTCCCCCACTAGAGTCAATAATCTAGTTCACATCGCCATGTGATTAACACTCAGTCACATCACCATGTGACCAACATCCAATAAGGTTTACTGTGTCACTAAACTAGTTCACATCATCATGTGATTAAGACTCAATGAGTTAAGGGGTTTGATCATGTTTTGCTTGGAGAGAGGTTTTAGTCAGCAGATTCGCAACTTTCGATCCGTATGTTTCCAAAATCTCTAGGTCATTACTAAATCCTTCCATGCTCCACTAGGAGCTATTCCAAATGGTTGCTCCCTATCCGTATCGGTTTGCTACTCGGAGTCACTTTCGGATAGGTGTTAAAGCTTCATCGGCGTAACCCTTCGCGAACTCTTTATCACCTCCATAATCGAAACATGTCCTTATTTACTCCAAGGACAATTTTGACCCTTGTCCAATGATCCATTCTGGATTATTCTTGTACCCCTTAGTGACTCATGGCAAGGCACCTTGGATGCGGTACATAGCATAGCATATAAGAGCCTAAATCAAAGCATAGGGGACCCGTCCTTTTCTCTCTATTCTGCCTTTTGAGCTTTTAAGTCTTAACTTCATACCTTACATCTGGGCAAGAACTCCTTCTTTGGTGATCCATCTTGAACACCTTCAAGATCATGTCAAAATACGTGCTCATTTGAAAGTACCATTAAGCGTTTTGATCTATCATTATAGATCTTGATGCTCAATGTTCAAGTAGCTTAATCCAGGTTTTCCATTGAAAAACACTTTTCAAATAACCCTATATGCTTTCCGGAAATTCTACATCATTTCCGATCAACAATATGTCAACAACATATACTCATCAGAAATTCTATAGTGCTCCCACTCACTTCTTTGGAAATACAAGTTTCTCATAAACTTTGTATAAACAAAAATCTTTGATCATCTTATCAAAGTGCATATTCCCCCGGATGCTTACTCTAGTCCATGGAAGGATCCTTGGAGCTAGCATACCTTTAGCATCCTTAGGATCGACAAAACTTTCATTGTATCACATACAACCTTTCCTTCTGGCCCGGTAAGGAAACTCGTTTTGACATCCATCGCGATTTCATAAATAATGAAGCTAACCGATTGGGACTTAAGCATCGCTACGGATGAGAAAATCTCATCGTAGTCAACTCCTTGAACTTGTGAAAAACTCTTATACAAGTCGAGGCTTCATAGCCGGTGACATCACCGTCCCGTCGTCTTCTTCTTAAAGATCCATTTATCTCAATGGCTTGCCGATCATTGGGCAAGTCCACCAAAGTCCATGCTTTGTTACGATACATGGATCCTATCTGGATTTCATGGCTTTAACCATTTGTGAATTTGGGCCCACCATCGCTTCTCCATAGCTCGTAGGTTCATTGTTGTCTAGCAACATGACCTTCAAGAAGGATTCTTGTCCACTCCAAGCGATCGCATCCTTGTCACCCCTCAGTGCGGTAGTGACTTGATCCAGGTTTCATGATCACTATCATAAGCTTCTACTTCAATTGGTGTAGGTGCCACGGGAACAACTTCCCATACCTGCTACACACTAGTTGTAGTGATGGTTCAATAACCATATCAAGTCTCCTCCATCCTCCCTCAACTTTTGAGACAAACTTTTCCTAGAAAGGACCGATTTAAAACAATCCCTATTGCTTCGAGTCTGAATTAGGAGGTATACCCAACTGTTTTGGGTGTCCTATGAAGATCATTTTATCGCTTTGGGTTGAGCTTATCAACCTGAAACCTTTTCACATAAGCGTCACAGCCCCAAACCTTTAAGAAATGACAACTTAGGTTTCTCTAAACCATAGTTCATACGGTGTCATCTCAAATTCGTGGTGCCCTATTTAAAGTGAATGTGGTTGTCTCTAATGCCTAACCCATAAGCGATAGTGGTAATTCGATAAGAGACATCATAGTGCACCATATCCAATAAGGGTGCAACTATGATGTTCGGACACCCATCAAACTATGGTGTTCTAAGGGTATTAATTGTGAAACAATTTCCACAATGTCTTAATTAGTCCAAAGCTCATAACTTTCGGATACTCATCTCATATCATAGACATTTTATCCTCTTGTCACGATGATCTTCAACTTCACTCTGAAATTACTTGAACCATTCAATAATTCAGACTTGTGTTTCATCAAGTAAATATACTCAACATCTACTCGAATCATCTGCGGTAAGAACATAACTATATTCCGCATGCCTCGGCCTCATTGGATTAACACAACAAAATGTGTTACTTCCAACAAGTTGCTATCTTGTTCCATCTTCTTTGAAAGAGGCTTTTAGGTCATCTTTAATGTGGTATGATCGCATATCTCAAGTGATTCAAAATCAAGTGAGTCCAAGCGATCCATCGGCATGGAGTTTCTTCATCGTATACCCAATAGACATGGTTAGCATGTCTCAAACTTTTCAAAAGCGGTGAGTCAAAGATCCATTAACATGGAGCTTCTTCATGCGTTTTATACCAATATGACTTACATGGCGATTACCAACAAGGAGTGGTACTATCATTACTATCTTATATCTTTTGGCATGAAAATGTGTATCACTACGATCGAGATTCAATAAACCATTCCTTTAGGTGTAAGACCATTGAAGGTATTATTCAAATAAATAGAGTAACCATTATTCTCCTTAAATGAATAAGCGTATTGTGATAGACATAATCCAATCATGTCTATGCTCAATAAACACCAAATGACAGGTTTAATACTAATCTTGATGGTAGAGGGGCGTCGGATGTTTGATCACATCAAACTTGGAAATACATGTCGTCGCTCACCTTTAGCTAGTCTCCGTTTATTAGTAGCTCTTTCATTTGAGTTTAACATTAGCAACGGGTATCTTAATACCACTGGTACTAGGAATTACTAGTAAAGTACAATTAACATAATGTATATCAATATACTTCTACGACCTTTGCCACCTTCTACCACCAAGTATCTAGGGTAATTTGCTCCGATGGTTGTTCCTTTAAGGCACTTAGTCTCGGGTTTGGGTTCAACCTTGAGTTTCTTCACTAGAGACATCTAATTTTCCGTTTCATGAAGTATCCCTTCTTGCCCTTCCCTTTGAAACTAGTGGTTTCACCAACCATCAACAATTGATGCTCCTTCTTGATTTCTACTTTCCGGTTGTCAAACATCGCGAATACCTCAAAAGATCATCATATCTATCACGATATGTTATAGTTCATCACGTATCTCTAGCACTTGGTGGCAATGACTTTGGAGAAACATCACTATCTCATCGGAAGATCAACTCCCCTCGATTCAAGTGATTGTTTTCAGGACAATCGAGCACAAGCTCAACGATTAAGCTTTTCTCCCTTAGTTTTTGGCTAAGAAAATGGGAGGTCTTATACCTCTTGGCGTGGGCCGAGCACGAAATCCCAATTTCAGCCCTCGAAACATCTCATATGTTCCATGATGTTTGGCGTCTTTTGTGCCTCAACTCTAAACCGTTTAAGCTGAACTATCATGTAGTTATCAAAGCGTGTATTGGATGTTACTTAACATCCACAAGCGGCGTTTGGGGTTCCCTTTGAAAGGATACAAGCTTTCTTACATCGCATATTGCTACTATCAACTTTCAACTATATTTTCTCTGGAACATATCTAAAGCAGTAGAACTAAAAGGCGAGCTATGACATAATTTGCAAAGGGTCTTTTGACTATGTTTAGGATAATTAAGTTCATCTTATGAACTCCCACTCGAATAGACATCCTCTAGTCATCTAAGTGATTACATGATCCGGTCAACTAGGCCGTGTCCGATCATCACGTGAGATGGACTAGTCATCATCGATGAACATCTTCATGTTGATCATTATCTACTATCGACTCATGCTCGACCTTTTGGTCTCACGTGTTCAGGGCCATATCCGTACATGCTAGGCCGTCAAGTTAACCCTAAGTGTTTGGCGTGTGTAAATCATCTTACACCCATTGTATGTGAACATAAGAATCCATCACACCGATCATCACGTGGTGCTTAGAAGCTGACGAACTTTAGACGGTTTGCAGTTAGGGGAACACTTCTTGAAATTGTTGTAAGGGATCATCTTATTTACTAGTCGTTCTAAGTAAACAAGATGCATAAACATGATAAACATCACATGCAATCAAATAGTGACATGATATGGCCAATATCATTTTGCTCCTTTGATCTCCATCTTTGGGCTCCATGATCATCATCATCACCGGCATGACACCATGATCTCCATCATCATGATCTCCATCATCGTGTCTCCATGAAGTTGTCTTGCCAACTTATTACTTCTACTACTATGGCTACGGTTAGCAATAAAGTAAAGTAATTACATGGCGTTGTTCAATGACCGAGGTCATACAATAAATAAAGACAACTCCTATGGCTCCTTGGGTTGTCATACTCATCGACATGCAAGTCGTGATTCCTATTACAAGAACATTCAATCTCATACATCACATATCATTCATCACATTCTTCTTGGATACATCACATAGCATACCCCGCAAAAACAAGTTAGGCGTCCTCTAATTGTTGTTGCATGTTTCTTGGCTGCTATGGGTTTCTAGCAAACGTTTCTTACCTATGCAAAAACCACTGATATACCAATTGCTATTTACCCTTCATAAGGACCCTTTTCATGAATCCATTGAGCTAAAGTGGGAGGGCGGCACCCGCTAGCCACCTTATGCACCAAGTGCATGTCAATCGGTGGAACCTTCTCCGTGAAATGCGTGTAAGGTCGGTCCGAGCCCTTCATCCCAAACCGTCGAAACAAGATTGGACTAATAGCGGTAAGCATATTGAACAAAATCAGCCCAACAACTACTTTGTGTTCTACCGTGCAAAGAATCTACCAAATAGACCTAGCTCATGATGCCCCTTTGTTGGGGGCGTGGCGAAAATTCAAAATTTTCCTCGTGTCACCAAGATCTATCTATGGAGAAACCAGCAACGAGGGAAAGGAGGTGCATCTACATACCCTTGTAGATTGCTAAGCGGGCGTTCAAGAAACAGGGTTGAAGGAGTCGTCTCGTGTGATCCAAATCAGGAGATCCTAGTGCGAGCAGACGGCACCTCCGCGTTCAACACGTTACAGCCGGTGGCGTCTCCCATGCCTTGATCCGGCAAGGAGAGGGGAGAGGTTGAGGAAGACTCAGTCAGCAGCAACCTGGGCATGGTGGTGATGGAGGGCGTGGCTTTCTGGAGGGCCCCAAGGCACCAGGGAGAGGAGGAGTAAGAGAGGTAGGGCTGCACCAAGAGGGAGAGATTCTCGTGTGTTGGGCACCCCGGATCTCAAGTATTTATAGGGGAAGGGAGGGGGCGCCCCTCTAGGGTCCCTCCCGGGGGGGCAGCCCGGATCCTCTGGGTGGGGCGAGAAAGGGAGAGGGGCGCACCTAGGGTGGGCCTTAGGGCCCATCTGCCCTAGGGTTTGCCCTTCCCCCTTCCGCCTTGGGCCTGTGTGGGGCCCCAGCCCACAGGGCTGGTCCCTCCCACCTTGGCCCGTGCAGCCCTCCGGGGAGTGGCCCCGGGACCCTCCCGGTGGTCCCGTGCGTTCTGGAAAAAGAAACTTTTCCGGTGACCAAGCAGGACTTATATATAAATCTTTACCTCCGGACCATTACGGAACTCCTCGTGATGTCAGGGATCTCATGGGACTCAAACAACATTCATAACCACATACAAACTTCCTTTATAACCCTAGTGTCGCCAGAACCTTAAGTGTGTAGACCCTCGGGTTGGAGACATGTAACATGGAAGGGCGTTCTCGGTCTAAAATGGGATCTGGATACCCATGTTGGCTCCCCATGTTCCACGATGATCTCATCGGATGAACCACGATGTGAGGGGACTCAATCGATCCGTATACAATTCCCTTTGTCTAAGGTTTGTACTTGCCCAAGATTCGATTCGGTATACGATACCTTGTTCAATCTTTTGGCAATTCTCTTTACTCATTCCGTAACACATCATCCCGTCATCAACCCCTTGGTCACATTGTGCACATTTATGAATCCTACAGTGGGCGGAAGATACCTCTCCGTTTACGGGGACAAATTCCATCTTGATTCGTTCCAAAGAGACACTTCGGAGATACATAGTACCTTTATAGTCACCCGATTACGTTGTGGGTTTGGTACACCAAAGCATTCCTCGGTTCCGGGGTTGCACAATCTCATGGTCTAAGGAAAAAGATACTTGACATTAGAAAAGCTTTAGCATCTGAACTACGATCTGTGCTGAGCTTAGGATTGGGTCTTGTCCATCACATCATTCTCCTAATGATGTGATCCGTTGTCAACAACATCCAATGTCCATGGTTGGAAACCGTAACCATCTATTGATCAACGAGCTAGTCAACTAGAGGCTTACTAGGGACATGGTGTTGTCTATATATCCACACATGTTCGAGTTTCCTATCAATACAATTATAGCATGGATAATAACGATTATCATGAACAAGGAAATATAATAATTACCAATTTATTATTGCCTCTAGGGCATATCTCCAACAAAGTTTAGTTAAGTAGAATGGAAAAAATGCAACTACACAAGAACTAGTCCGTCTTGTCGTTCGAATCAGTTTTGTGTTGTGTTAATGAAAATGGACATCGACTCATCGAACTCTTTTGGGCTCCACAAGTAGTCAAAAGCGTTTGTAAACCAGATGCTTCAAAGGATTGTTTCATAGGGGACTTTTGGGGAACTTTTCTTAAGGAGTTAGTTCGAAACTTGTATAGAAACTTTCTTAATGAGCACTCGACAAGCGCATTTCAAGAACATACACAAAGTCCCACTATGGACCTAGTGCATCATCATAAGCGAGGTCTCTTGGTTCCTACAAGTAATTGGATCTCATATGGAGATGTTTAGTGAAGTAGAATGGAAAAATAGAATGCAACTACACAAGAACTGATGCTAGCGTAAATAAGGAATGGGTTTTCCTTGATGTTAAGCGAAACATGGATATCGACTCATAAGTCCGTTTGGCTACACAAGGTGTCAAAATGTTAGTGACGACCAGATGTTTCAATGGAATCTTCATAGGGAACTTTTGGTGAACTTTTCTTAAAGGGTTGAAACATAAAATTTCTTAATGGCACTGACAAAGGCCGAGAACATACACAAAGTCCTAGCTATGGACCTAGTGCATCATCATTGGAGGTCTCTTGCATTTCCCTACAAGTAATTGGATCTCATATGGAGATGTTTAGTGAATAGAATGGAAAAATCAAGTTCAACTACACAAGAACTATCTGTGGATCGGTAGGAATTAGTTTTGCATAGTGTTAGCGGAAACATGGATATCTGAGTTCACGGTCTGTTTTGGCTCAGTAGGCAAAACATTTTTGACGACCGGATGCTTCAAAGGATTCTTTCATAGGGAACTTTTGGAGAACTTTTCTTAAGGAGTTCAATGAAACTTGTATAGAAACTTTCTTAATGAGCACTTTCGACAAAGGCATTTAGAACATACACAAAGTCCCAGCTATGGACCTAGTGCATCATCATAACCAAGGTCTCTTGCATTTCCTACAAGTAATTGGATCTAATATGGAGATGGTTAGTGAAGTAGAATGGAAAAAATCGAGTGCAACTACACAAGAACTATACATGTTGTTCGGAATCAGTTTTTCTTGTTAACTAAAACATGGATATCGACTCACGCGATCCATTTTGGCTCGACAAGTAGTCAAAAGCGTTTTGACGACCGGATGCTTGAAGGTTTTTCATAGGGAACTTTTGAAGAACTTTTTAAGGAGTTGTTTAGAAACTTGTATAGAAACTTTCTTAATGAGCACTCGACAAAGCGCATTTCGATAACATACACAAAGTCCCACTATGGACCTAGTGTATCATCATAACCAAGGTCTCTTGCATTTTCCTACAAGTAATTGGATCTCATATGGAGAAGTTTAGTTAAGTAGAATGGAAAATAAATGCAACTACACAAGAACTAGTCTATAAGCGTAGTTGAATCGGTTTTGTGTTGTGTTAAGCGAAATATGGACATTTGACTCATCGAACTCCATTTTGGCTCCACAATAGTAAAAATGTATGTGACCCAATCAAAAGGATTGTTTCAATAGGGAACTTTTGGGGAACTTTTCTTATGGAGTTCGGGAAACTTGTATAGAAACTTTCTTAATGAGCACTCGACAAGGCATTTAGAACATACACAAATGCCCATATGGACCTAGTGCATCATCATAAGCGAGATCTCTTGCGGTTCCTACAAGTAATTGGATCTCATATGGAGATGTTTAGTGAAGTAGAATGGAAAAATAGAATGCAACTACACAAGAACTGATGGCAGCGTAAATGGGAATCGGTTTTTGGTGTTAAGAAACATGGATATCTGAATCATCGGTCCGTTTGGCTCCACAAGGTGTTAAAATGTTAGTGACGACGGAGGCTTCAATGGATTTCATGGGAAATTTTGGAGAACTTTTCTTAAAGTTGGTTGAAACTTTATAGAAACTTTCTTAAGGAGCACGGCAACGCACTTGAGAACATACACAAGGTCCCAGCTATGGACCTAATGCATCATCATAACCAAGGTCTCTTGCAGGTTCCCTACAAGTAGTTGGATCTCATATGGAGATGTTTAGTGAAGTAGAATGGAAAAAATGAGTGCAACTACACAAGAACTAGTCGTAACTCTCTGGGAATGGGTTTTTTGTGTGTTAAAGGAAACATGGACATGTGACTCATCGATGTCCATTTGGCTCCACAAGTAGTCAAAACGTTTGTGGACCAGATTCTTCAATGGGTTCTTTCATAGGGAACTTTTAGAACTTTTCTTAAGGAGTTAGTTCGAAACTTGTATAGAAACTTTCTTAATGAGCACTCGAAAAGCGCATTTCGAAAACACAAAGTCCCAGCTATGGACCTAGTGCATCATCATAACCAAGGTCTCTTGCATTTCCCTACAAGTAATTGGATCTCATATGGAGATGTTTAGTGAAGTAGAATGGAAAACATGGTCAACTACAAGAACATCATGGCTTTCGTTGGAATCGGTTTTGGCGGTGTTAACTGAAACATGGACATCGACTCATCGAGGTCCGTTTGGCTCCACAAGTAGTCGAACATTTGTGATGACCGGATGATTCAAAGGATTCTTTCATAGGGAACTTTTGGAGAACTTTTCTTAAGGAGTTAGATTCGAAACTTGTATAAAACTTTCTTAATTTCGACAAGCGCATTTGGAGAACATACACAAAGTCCCACTATGGACCTAGTGCATCATCATAACCGAGGTCTCTTGAAATTTTGCTACAAGTAATTGGATCTCATATGGAGATGTTTAGTGAAGTAGGGAAAAAATCGAGTGCAACTACACAAGAACTAGTCATGGCATCGTTGGAATCGGTTTTTTGATGTTAAGCTGAAACATGGGTATCGACTCACCGGAATCCTTTTTGGCTCCCAAGTAGTCGAAGCGTCTATGGACTAGCTGCTTGAAAGGATTGTTTCATAGGGAACTTTTGGAGATCTTTTCTTAAGGGTTGTTCGGAAACTTGTATGGAAACTTTCTTAATGAGCACTCGGCGCATTTGGAACATACACAAAGTGCGTTATGGACCTAGTGCATCATCATAAATGAGGTCTCTTGCAGTTCCCTACAAGTAGTTGGATCTCATATGGAGATGTTTAGTGAAGTAGAATGGAAAAAAATCGAGTGCAACTACACAAGAACTATCATAAGCGTTTGGAATCGGCTTTGTAGGTGTTAACTAAAACATGGATATCGACCCGACCGGTCTGTTTGGCTAACAAGTAGTCAAAACTTTTGTGATGACAGATGATTCAAAGGTTCTTTCATAGGGAACTTTTAGAACTTTTTTAAGGAGTTCGTTTAGAAACTTGTATAGAAACTTTCTTAATGAGCACCGACAAAGCATTTGAGAACATACACAAAGTCCCACCATGGACCTAGTGCATCATCATAAGTGAGGTCTCTTGCATTTCCCTACAAGTAATTGGATCTCATATGGATATGTTTAGTGAAGTAGAATGGAAAAAATCAAGTGGAACTACACAAGAACTAGTCTGTAACTGTCTGTCATGCCCAATATGTGACCCTATCCAAAAGGAACTCGAAGGTCCCACCAAGGTGGATATTGAAACGCTTTTGCAAGGTGGATATCTTTACATCAACATTACATAATAGATGGGGATACATACAAAGGCATACAATGCCACCACGAATACAAAATCATATACATAAGAGCACCATCCGACTACGGATGAAACACAAACATAAACTCAAGCGACATCCACCACCCTAGCCTAGGCTGGGCACAGGAACCTATCCCTTATCGAAGAAGAAGGGAAGAAAAACTCCAAACAAGCAAACATGCTCTTGCGTCAAGATCATCGCAACACATGCACGCAACTTTGTTGTAGTAATCTGAAACCACGAGGCTCAAAATCCCATTACCATGGGTATCAAGACTAGCAAAGCTTAATGGGAAAGGAAGGGGTAAAGTGGTGAGGTTGCGGCGGTGACTAAGCAATGTATGGTGGCTAACATAATAAATGAAGGCGGAAAGAAAAAAGGGCAGTCGTGAAGCTAGCAATGATCAAGAGGTGATCTGAACTCCTACTTCGTCAAACATAACCCAAAGACCGTGTTCACTTCCGGACTCCGAGAAGAGACCATCACCCTACCTTGGGGTGATGCATTTTAATTGGATTAGGTGTCAAGTTATCTACCGGACATTAACAAATTCCCACGCCCACATAACCGAGCACGGCTTTGAAAGATAATACCTGCGGGGTGTCCCAACAGCCCATGATAAGCTCTGCGACCAACGAAGGATATATCTTCTCCCGGGAAGACCCGATCATTCTCGGAATCGGTTTACAAGACATTTCGACAATGATAAAACAAGACCAACAAGAACCCCGGTCTTGCCGACATCCCGATAGGAGCTGCACATATCTTGTTCTCAAGGCAACAGGATGAGCACTCCGTCAACTAAAACCAGACCTCAAGTTTCCACGAGTGCAAAGACTCTAGTTTGGACCAACACTTGACAAGCATTGGCCCGGGGGCTATAATAAAGATGACCCTTGGTTAATTACTCCCAAGGGAAATGTAGGTGGTGGTGGGGCAAATGGTAAAACCAAGGTTGCGCCTTCTTTGGAGGAGTTTTATTCAAAGCGGGTCGAGGGTCCCATAAATCACCCGACCGTGGAGCATAAAATCCGGGAACATAACACGGTATAGGAAAAGGCGGCAAAGTGGAACAAAACACCAGGCATAAGGCAGACCTTCCACCCTTTACCAAATATATAGATGCATTAATAATATAAGAGATATTGTGATATCCCAACAAAATCCTGTTCACCATGGAGCAATCTTCATCTTCACCAACTAGCAATGCTATAAGAGGGGCTGATCAAAGCGGTAAAACCAAACAATGTTTGCTAGGGCGTGTCAAAGGTTAGGGTTCATGGCAATTTTGAGGCGAAGAGCAAATGATAGGTAAGGACATAGCGATAGAAGCGAAGCAACTAGCATAGCAATGATAGTAGTGAGATCCAGGTAGCGGTCATCTTGCCTAAAATCCCTAGGAAGAAAAGCGAGTCCATGGAAGATCAAGCCACGAAGACAAACCAAGCGTGAACAACGCATCCTCATGATCCATAGGAAACAAGAACTATCGAGAAGAAGCACACGACATGGTAAACACACCACATAGACAAGACATGATGCCAAACAAGCATGATGCATGGAAACTAGATGAGGCTACTCATGGCAAGAGATGATAAACAAGAACAACACATCAAGGCAAGTTTAAATGAGGGCGGAAACAACATATAACAATTCCGGTAAGTCCTCATATGCAAATTTCAAATTGGTCCAGATCTGAATAAACCTTATGTTCAAGTTGTTAAACAGCAAGTTAAGATGCACCAAGATGATCTACACAAGATTCTAATCAAGTTACATATAAAGTTCATTAGATTGAACTCGGCCTAGAAGATATGAGCAAAACAAGTTAAACATGGCATTGATGCAAAATGCATACAAATATCAAGAAAACACACCAAAACAAGGATGCAACATGATAATATGGAACTACATGCAAAATCAAGCAAGTTTCATATGGAGCACACTCAAAAGCGACAGCGGTTCAACACATACACTCTATACAAGGCATAACAACAATCATCCATAAACAACTAGGCATATTGCAAGCATCAAAACAACATGCTACAGCACCCCAACATAAGAACAAAATGCATGAGCATGAAGTGGGTAAAACACAACAAAACATGAACCGAGCTATCTCCGAAATCACTAGAACATGCTCAAACACACATGGGAAGATTGCAAATAATAAGGTTTGGACTTATCGGGGAATAACATCGGAGTTGCGATGTTTAGAGCTATCAAACAACATGTTACAGGAAGCTATCATGGCAACCAAAGGCATGGAATGAATCTACTAATTGCATAGAGAAAGTCCCTTCGACCATGAGCCAAAGCGGATCGAGAAGATAAGATGGCACCCATGTAAACATGGCAAGTTATATAATGATTCAAACATGGCGGGAACAAAATAAGTAGGCATGTTGGTGAGCTTGAACCACTCACCACGAGCAATACATGGCATCGAAAACAACAGTGAAGGCATGTTTATGAAGCTAAGCATGTCAAGAAAGTTCATAGGATGGATGGATCACTAGCAAACAATCATGGAAACATTGAACTTAATGTTAACAGTGTGACAACATTATTTAGCAAGTTTGGAGCAAGATTACAACATGTTCGAGGGTATAAATGCAACCGGGAATGAATGGATAAGAGCAAGACATGTACAACAAAACATCCTTAGTGGTATCTCCAGATTATGCATAAAATGACTAGTAGCAGCAGGTTTAATAGAACCAAAAATATGAGAATCGATCGGGAAAACAGCAACATCAAGTACCCTACTTAACAAGCTTGATGCACTCAACATAACTCACAAAAATACATGGGTTGCCCTGGAAAGATGGCATAGCATAGATCAAAACACATGTAGATATCAACCTCATAGGATGCACACATCAAACATGGCAAAAATGACAAATGAGCAAGTTATAACGGTTTCGGATTAACATCAACATGCACTCTTCCATGCATTTAGGCATCAAGATGAGCTCACATGAAAATGATGCAATGGAATGAAATGAAGTACTGTCGGGGCGAACAATTTGACATATTGCGAAAGCGAAGCTACGGATGCGAGAATCGATCGATGAATAGGGCATGATAATGTCAAAATATTCGGGACTTAGTGGGAAAGCGAATTGACCTTGTCTTCTCAAATCCAGATCCTGCGGTGGGCAGGTTCGCGGGAGGAATCCGGTGGCGGGGAGGAGAAAGGTCACCGGAGGTCGGGGGCCGGGAGCTCAGGGCACCGTCGCCCAGGGACGGATCCAAGCCGGAGGAACTCAAGGGCCGAGGCAGGTCCAGGCGGAGGAAGCGGGGTGGGAACAGGCTGGTGTGGGGGAATCGTGGTCAGCAGCCGGCCTTGGAGGCCTTGGGAGGCCGGGCGGCGAGGTCGGCCGGCCAAGGCCCAACCTTGAGCCGGATCAGAGCCGGCCGGGACAAGCCGGCCCAGCAGCAACCCGGCGGTGGCCGGAGTCCATGGGCCTTGGCCGGGGAAAGCGGCCGGAGGTGGAGGCCTTGGCCAAGGCAAACCCGGGCCAGCAGGCAGCAGCCTTGAGGCAAGGCCCAGGGACAGTGGCGGCGTCCATTAGGCGGAGGCGGTCGGACATTCCAGGCGGCAGTGGGCGTGTCCGTCGGCGGGGAGGAGGAAGAAGGCTAGGGTTTCGTCCGTGAATTTGAGGGCACATATTTATAGGTAGGGAGCTAGGAGAGGCCAAATGGGGTGCGGTTTTTGGGCGATCGTGATCGAACAAAGAGCATGGAGGGAGTTAGATGGGTTTAGGCCACTTTGGAGGGTGTTGGGCTGCAACAAAAGAGGTCTTTATGGTTACCCGGTTAAGCTGTTGGAGTATCAAGCGGACTCCAAATGGCACGAAACCGGGGTCTACGGTTGCTATACCAAGGCCCTTTGGCAAACCTCCGGGCCATTAGAAAGTTTAACACCGCTCTGCGAGAGACAAAGGGGGTGGAGGACATAGGGTCTTTGGATTGCACAATGGACAGAGGGAAAATGCTGGATCCGGAGGCGAACATGTATGCCAATCGATGCACATGATGACATGATATAAAATGCAGATTGACATGGCAAAATGCAACCAAAACAAATGACATAGCAATGACGGAATAAGGCGGACCTTGGCGCATTGGATCCGGGGTTACAACACTCCTCCACTAACAAGAGATCTTGTCCGAGATCTTAGGACCAAGACGGAAGGGAAAAAGGGATGAGGTGAAGCAAAAACTCAAAGAAGAAGAAAGAATCGAGGCACTTTCCGAGAAGAAAGAGAAACAACGAGAATGGCGAGAATCGAAAAACTCCAGCGATAGACTATGAAACCCTCGTTCTAACCGGATTGGTTAGAATGAAAATAAACGGATAAAATGAAAGGATTTAGGCACACTCCATTTGAAGATGGAAAGAATAGAACACGAACTAGAGAGGTTGGAATGATACTTGATGAACTCTTGAAGAATGAATTAAATCATGAAAAACCACCATTAAGAACTCCGGAAAAAGGATTGAGAGATAAAATGAAGGATGATTGAATAAGATGAGCCTTGCGGTGATTTAGATGGAGTTTCCGGCGAGATGGTCGAATAAATTTGAACTCGGAAAAGATGAAAAACACTTGGAACTAGAATTTATTCATCAAGAACAAACTCCGAAGGGGATTACTCACTTGGATGAAACAAGAATAAGATTTATTGTATGCTTACCCTTCATCAAATTAAATTGATGACAAGCAATGGATTTTGCATATTACTTTTCTTCTTGAAAAGGATTGAGAAGTGACATATCTCAAACTTGAGAAGGTCTTCATGAATCACCGGTAGGATTGAAAAGAACACTGAATTGATATGATAAACAAGGAAAAGAATCTTGAAGAACCACCGTCGAAAAAGAAAATGGTGCGAGCGAATGAATCAAGGAAGAATTAGAAGAACCAATATCCTAGGGTTTAGATGCAAAAGAATAAAGATCATGAGCTGATTGAGGAACACTTGAGCGAAGCAAGGGATAAATAGAGAGCGATAAGCGGAATGATGGCCTCTGTGAAAGAAACAAAAATCAACTCTGAAATACTCCGGATGGTTGAGAAAAAATTTCCGACAAAGCGAAATAATTGAGAGGGTAACAAGTAGCTAGAACCATGAATCTTGGGGAAGCGGGCAAGATTTAGGGAAAACTCTTCTTGATCTTCAAAAGGACGAGACACCACCAAAATTCTAGATACTCGGGGAGAATGGCAGGAAGGTTGAGCTGACAATGAAATGATTTGAAATCGATCTTGGAAAGACCTCGGGATGAAATCCATTCTTCGTCACACTTTGAAAAGAATTAGAAAATAGCTCAGGAAATTATAAAGTCGAGGTAAGATCACGGGAAATGACACGTAGGGTTAGGGCCCACTAAAGAAAAACACCGTTCGAAAAGGATTGTTGAACAGGTAGAAGATGCACCAGACAAATGAAATATTTGAATGAGGTGACACCCTCAAATTAATTCAAACACAGACAATTCTCCTGAGATGTCTTCCAATCTCCAGAATGATTGAATGGCAAGAGGCAAATGAGCAAGGAGAACACTTGATCCAAGGAAAAGAATGTAATCACTACCGAAAAACTTGAATTGAACCCAGGAAAAAAAAAAGATGAAGAAACCCAAAGCGAGATGAGAATTCACGGTTGAAATAATTGAAAAAAAGATTGAAGAGGCTCCACGAATGAAATTGATACCAAACAGACTGAACTCCGGGAAGAAGAGGGTGGGAGGCGGGGAAAAACAAAAGCAACAAGGCGAGAACCGACTAATAACGAAGAGAAAACACGGTTGAAATCATTGGAAAAAAAGCAAAGACTTAATTGAGTAGGATGGATACTCGATTACGGACTCGGTTCCAAGAAGAAGAAGGGAAGGCGGGTGGAAAAACCAAGGAGATTGAACTCAAAGATGAAGAAGCCAAGTCAACTTGACGAAAATGCCGGATAAAGAGGATGGACAACTCATGAATCTAACCGTGATCCTAAAGAAAAAATTTTGAAGGAGCAGGGTAGTTAAAAACACCTACGTCAAGATTCCTTACGGAGAGCGAAGAGGCTGGGGTAAAATAATTCCTACTCTCGATATAACTAGACTCAAAAATAATTTTCTTCTAGACTCAACAACGGCCCAAACTAACGATCAATCAAGGGGGCTCCTAAAATCGGTCGAGGCTCGATACCAACTTGTCCACCCAATATGCGCCCTATCCAAAAGGAACTCGAAGGTCCCCGGAAGACCCCATATTGAAGCCTTTTAAAGGTGGATATCATTACATCAACATTACATAATAGATGGGGATACATACAAAAGGCATACAATGCCACGAATACAAATCATATACATAACAGCCACCATCCAACTCGGATGAAACACAAACATAAACTCAAATGACATCCACCACCTAGCCCAGGGCTGGACACGGAACCTATCCCCGATCAAAGAAGAAGCGAAGAAGAACTCCAAAAACAAACATCGCCTCGCGTCAAGATCATCGCATAACCATACCAGCTTTGTTGTAGTAATATGTGAGCCACGAGGACTCGGCAATCCCATTACCATGGGTATCAAGACTAGCAAAGCTTAATGGGAAAGGAAGGGGTAAAGTGGTGAGGTTGCGGGCGACTAAGCAATGTATGGTGGCTAACATCGCATATGAGGCGAGAAGAGAAACAAAGGAGCAGTTGTGAAGCTAGCAATGATCAAAGGTGATCCGAACTCCTACTTCGTCAAACATAACCCAAAGACCGTGTTCACTTCCGGACTCCGGAAAGAGACCATCACGGCTACACACGGTTGATCGTTTTACTTGGATCGGTGTCAAGTTATCTACAACCGAGACATTAACAAATTCCCATCGCCACATAACCCGGGAACGGCTTTGAAAGATAATACCTGCGGGTGTCCCAACAACCGATGATAAGCTCTCGCGACCAATGAAGGATATACCTTCTCCGGAAGACGATCTCTGGAATCCCGGTTTACAAGGCGTTTGACAATGGTAAAACAAGACCAGCAAGACCGCCCGTCTTGCGACATCCCGATGGGCTGCACATATCTGTTCTTAGAAGCCGACGGATGAGCACTCGTAAAACTAAAACCAGGACCTCAAGTTTCCCTAAAGGCTCAAAAGGACTCTAGTTCGGACCAACACTTAGACAAGCATTGGGCGGGGGGCTATAATAAAGATGACCCTTGGTTAATTACTACCAAAGGAAATGTAGGTGGTGGTGAGGCAAAGGTAAAACCAAGGTTGGGCCGTCTTTGGAGGAGTTTTATTCAAAGCAACTGTCGAGGGGTCCCATAAATCACCCGAAGGCGTAAAGGGCATAAAATCCGGGAACAATAACAGGTATGGGGAAACTAGGGGCGAGTGGAACAAAACACCGGGCATAAGGGAAGCCTTCCACCCTTTACCAAATATATAGATGCATTAATAATATAAGAGATATTGTGATATCCCAACAAATCCATTCACCATGGAGCAATCTTCATTTTCCGCAACTAACAGCGCTATAAGAGGGGTGATCAAAGCGGTAACATAGCCAAACAATTTTGCTAGGAAGGTGTCAAGGTTAGAGGTTCATGGAAATTTTGGAGGCTTGAAGAGCAAATGATAGGTAACACAGACATAGCAATAGAATGAAAACTAGCATAGCAATGATAGTAGTGAGATCCGAGGGTGGGTCATCTTGCACGAAATCCCGCTAGGAAGAAGAAACGAGTCCATGAAGAAGATCAAGCCCGAAGACAAACCAAGCGTGAACAAACCCATCCTCACGATGGAAGCGAAACAAAAAGAACTATCGGAAGAACACACAACATGGTAAACACACCACACATAGACAAGACATGATTGCACAACAAGCATGATGCATGGAAAGCTAGATGAGGCTACTCATGGCAAGAGATGATGCAAACAAGAACAACACATCAAGGCAAGTTTAAATGAGGGAAAACAACATATAACAATTCGGTGAGTCCTCATATGCAAATTTCGAAATTGGTCCAGATCTGAATAAACCTTATGTTCAAGTTGTTAAACAGCAAGTTAAGATGCAAAGATGATCTACGAGATTCTAGTCAAGTTACATATAAAGTTCATTAGATTGAGACTTGGCCTAGAAGATATGAGCAAAACAAGTTAAACATGGCATTGATGCAAAATGCATACAAATATCAAGCAAACATACCAAAACAAGGATGCAACATGATAATATTGAACTACATGCAAAATCAAGCAAGTTTCATATGGAGCACACTCAAAAGCGAACAGCGGTTCAACACATACACTCTATACAAGGCATAACAATAATCATCCCATAAAGCAACTAGGCATATTGCAAGCATCAAAACAACATGCTACAGCACCCCAACATAAGAACAAAATGGATGAGCATGAAGTACAGGTAAATCACAACAAAACATGAACACGAGCTATCTCCAAAATCACTAGAACATGCTCAAACACACATGGGAAGATTGCAAATAATAATAGTTTAGACTTATCGGGGAATAACATCGGGTTGCGATGTTTAGAGCTATCAAACAACATTTAAGGGCTATCACGGCAACCAAAGGCATGGAATTAATCTACTAATTGCATAGAACAAAAGTCCCTTCTTGACCATGAGCCAAAGCGGATCGGAGAAGATAAATGGCACCCATGTAAACATGGCAAGTTTATAATGATTCAAACATGGCAGAAAACAATAAGTAGGCATGTTGGTGAGCTTGAACCACTCAAGGTAATACATGGCATAGAAAGGCAAAACAGATGGCGGAATGTTTATGAAGATAAGCATGTCAAGAGAAAGTTCATAGGATGCATGGATCACTAGCCAATCATGGAAACATTGAACTTAATGTTAAAGAGTGACAACATTATTTAGCAAGTTTGGAGCAAGATTACAACATGAACAGGCTATAAATGCAACCAGGGAATGAATGGATAGAAAGACATGTATAACAAAACATCCTTAGTGAGTATCTCCAGTTATGCATAGAATGACTAGTAAGCGGGGTTTACATAGAACCAAAATATATTGGAATCGTCGGGAAAACAGCAACATCAAGTACCCTACTTAACAAGCTTGATGCACTCAGCACATAACTCACAAAAATACATGGGTTAGACCTGCGGAAAGATGGCATAGCATAGATCAAAACACATGTAGATATCAACCTCATAGGATGCACACATCAAACATGGCAAAAATGACAAATGAGCAAGTTATAACGTTTCATGATTAACATCAACTTGCACTCTTCCATGACATTTCGAGGCATCAAGATTAGCTCAAATGAAAATGGCGCAATGGAATGAAATGAAGTACTCGTCGAAGGCGAACAATTTGACATATTACGCACAAAGCGAAGCTACGGATCGAGATACGATCGATGAACAGGGCATGATAATGTCAAAATATTGGGACTTAGTGGGAAAAGCAGGGTCAACCTTGTCTTCTCAAATCCAGATCGGCGCGGTGGGCGAGGTTCGCGAAGAATCAGTGGCGGGCAGGAGAAAGATCATCGGAGGTCGGGGAGGCCGGGAGCTCGTGTTGGAAATATGCCTAGAGGCATAATAAAAGTATTATTATATTTCCTTGTTCATGATAAATTGTCTTTTATTCATGCTATAAGCGTATTATCCGGAAATCGTAATACCGTGTGAATACAAAGACCACTATATGTCCCTAGTGAGCCTCTAGTTGACTAGCTCGTTGTGATCAACGAGATAGTCATGGTTTCTGACTATGGACATTGGATGTCGTTGATAACGGGATCACATCATTAGGAGAATGATGTGATGGACAAGACAATCCTAAGCATAGCACAAAGATCGTGTAGTTCATTTGCTAGAGCTTTTCCAATGTCAAGTATCTCTTCCTTAGACCATGAGATCGTGTAACTCCGGATACCGTAGGAGTGCTTTGGGTGTATCAAGCGTCCTGGCGTGGCGGGTGACTATAAAGGTGCACTACGGTATCTCGAAAGTGTCTATTGGGTTGACACGGATCGAGGCTGGATTTGTCACTCCGTGTAAGCGGAGAGGTATCTCTGGGCCCCTCGGTGGACATCATCATAATGTGCACAATGTGACCAAGGGGTTGATCACGGGATGATGTGTTGAGCAGTAAAGAGACTTGCCGTACGAGTTTAACAAGGTATCGGTATCGAAGCGATCGAATCTCGGGCAAGTATAATACCGCTAGACAAAGGGAATTGTATCGGGATCGTGAGTCCTTGACATCGTGGTTCATCCGATGAGATCATCGTGGAACATGTAGACCAACATGGGTATCGAGATCCATGTTGGTTATTGATGGGAAACGTCTCGGTCATTGCCTAGTTCCCGAACGTAGAATCTACACATAAGGTTCGATGGCCTAGGGTTATAAAGGAAGTTTTGTATGTGGTTCGAATGTTGTTGGTCCGGATGAGATCCGACGGGAGGAGTTCGGAATGTGCAGGTAAATTTATATTGGGAAGTCCTATTT